>QVOA01002983.1:0-15219 GCA_014825685.1 Pseudomyrmex cubaensis
AGAAATATTTAATATTTTTAAAAAGCCCAAGACGAAAACGACCCATGTCCGGCGAATTAAGGTGCCGAAAAACACGCCGTCCGTTGAGGATTAAAACTGAGAGATTTTGCGGTGTCTTATACTTGTTGTTAGTCGTCAAATGATTGTTGATTTAAATATCATCATCAACTGAAGATGACTTAGAATTAAAGTGAAAATTGTGTTGATATATTTGACATTATATTTGCATCACATTCTGCTGTTTCGTATTTGCCGAATTCACACGCACTTTCGGTATTTTGTTCTTTTATTTTAATTTTAATTTTTTTAAAATTGTTTTCTTTTTTAATCTCTTGTGCAATCTAGTTTAATATTTTTCAAAAGCGGTTCGCACACACGAGAGCAATTTATAATTGTATAACTTAATCGCGAACCCAAAACCGACGTTTTCTCACGGATACCCAACAACATCGCCGGGATGTTTACTTTGCTAGTTGGCCAACTTGTAGCTAACTCACCTTGGTATCATTGTAAATAAGCCGGAGACGAAAGCGCTTCAAGATGTCCGACTCGTTGACACGGTCGACCGCCAATTTGGCCGCCTCGAGCTCGCTGGCTCCCTCCGGTCTCACCTTCGTCCCGCGCGTCATCTCAAAGAGACCCAGTATCGTTATGTTTATCTTTTCCATCGATTTCGCACTCGACACCGTTACGCCGATATCCACGTCGGAACTGACGTTGTGCGTCGCATTTCCGAGATCCTCGATGACGACGGTACCGTCTGACGTGGTTAACGTCGTCGCGAGTTTCTCGTCGGGATCGTTCGATTTAACACCCGACAAATTCGGCGAACGTCTGCCCGACGACATGCCCGGTAGCCACGACTCGTCGAAGGTGTCGTTTCGTCTCTCGTCTTCCTCGTCGATCGTTTCCTCGTCCCCGCCGCTCGTCGCTGTCACGTCCTCGTTCGTCTTGCGATGGCGATGAAGCACGTCCCGGCCGGCACTCTTGGGCAGATCCGGAATCGCGGTGCTCGGAGGCTGCCACGTAGAGTCTTCCTCGAGCACGTCCTCTTTATGCGGGCCGAAGTGCCGCCTGTCGAACTTTTCGACTTGCGCCACCGACGGCTTTTGATTGATTTTTACCGGGAATTTCTGAGAACCCTCAAAGCCCGTGAAAGGCGTTTCGCTATCGGTATCGATGTCGCTGTCATTGCCAGGCGTCGCCGACACGTCGTCGTCGTCGTCGTCGTCGCCGCTCATTTGCACGTGGTGATGTCCCGCGCGCTCATCCCGATTGTCGCTCGGTCCGTTCTCCCGATCGAACTTGTTGTTCGTTTTGTTGGTTGTCGGCACGTCGTCGTCGCCGTCGCCGCTATTCGAATCGGAAAGGCACACGCCGTCGCGACAGTTCGCAGTGTGACTTTCCGTTCCGCCGATATTCGAGAAATTGAAATCGAGGTAATCTAAGTTAAACTCGGTCCCGACTTCCGCAATCCCGTTCTCGATTTGATGGCCCGCGGTCAAAGCGGTGCTGACGTCGATGTCATCGGCAATCGTATCAACCGCGATTGTATCGACGTCGTCGACGCTCGAGTTCGCGGACTCATTACGTGCCGCGTAGTCGAGGTTGTCGTTCGGATCGTAATCGGACGTGCTCCGGGATCCGCGCTTGCCGTTCCGCTTATCGGACGCGTAGCTATTGCGGCCGTCCGAATGAGTTTGCGTCGCCGTGGCTTCGAAACCGCCGACGACGACGGTGCCGGGATTGCCGCGATTCTCCGCCGCCGCCAAATCGTCGCGACGCGTCGCCGCAACGTCAATATCGCTATCGCCCTCGTTCGATCGTCGACTCGGCTCGGCTTCCCCGCGCGAATTTCGCTCGGCCGCGTGATCGCGTTCGATCGCCCGATTAACGTCGAATACATTATCGGTGTTTAGCGCTGCCGCCCTTCCTCGTCTCGCTCCTACGAAACTATTACCCTCGTTGCGATGATCTTGTCGACTTCCCGCCGGCTGCGCGGAATGATGATTAGCATTCGGAGACTCGCGCAGACCCGGCGGTGACTGATCGATTGGGGCTTTGATTAACGCAACCTTTGCTGACGTGCCGCCGCCGTCGTCGTCGTCGTCGTCGTCGTCGTCGTCGTCGTCGTCGTCGTCGTCGTCGCGAGCAGAACTCTTGGACAAACTGATCTCACTTTGATGAGCTTCCTTCAAAATAATCAAACTCGCGTCCTTATCTCGCTCGCTTCCAAGTTCGACTTTGCTCACGGCTCGATTCACAGGTTGATGAGAGATAAATTTGGGCCCAAGTTTCGCAACACGTCGCTCTCCGACTAGGTAATTATCATCATCCGACCGCTTGCGCGCTCTTTCCTCGCTCCGTCTCATGCTTCGAAAAGCAATTCTGTTGTTGACTATTTTATTTCTCGCGAAATCGCCAAATCGAGATCTCACGGACGGAGGATGACGCACTTGACGATTTACGCGCGTATCGTTAGCAATGCTCGCGGTAAAGTTGCCGTCGTCAAAGTAAGTTCGTTTTATCTCCGTTGGATCGATTTCATTGGGATTTCGCTGGTTAGCGAGGGAATTACCGGACTGATGACGACTGGTGGCGGCCACGTCGCTAGCACTTTGACCAGCCATCCTCGAAGCTTCGTTTTCGCGCTGAATCCATTCCGAGGTAACTCCGGCAACGTCGACGTCTCCTCGCTCCGAATATCTTTTTGCCCCGATGTTATGAGGAAAAGCGCTCTGGGACCTCGTCGTCCTCGCGTCGCACGAGACGGACTTGCCGAGAAAAGTGAGGCCGAGAAGGAAGAGAGTCAGGCGATGGCGAGCGTAAAGGGCTTCGGAGGAAGAGAATAACAGGAGGAGACGAGAGAGATTCCGCCGTGCGCGGACGCGCGTCATAATCAGTCGTCGATTCTCTGACGACTCGAGGCGCTCTTCCGGTTTCTCCTCATCTGCAACAAAAAAAAAGAGAAAAAAGTCTCTTATCGTCCGAAATTCGAATTTTTCTCTTTTCTTTTCTCGTCGAACCGACAGATCTTCTTTTTTTTTTACACATCACGTGCGTCACGTAAAAGCAAGCAAAAATAAAAAAAGAATTTTTCGCGAGCGTTTTGCCAACATTTGACGCAAAATCTCAAATCGCGTAGTAGCGTGACGTAGGTATATCCGATAATATATGGAACATGATGGATTTACATGACAGAAGTGTTACGTACGGGATCGAGTACGGTAGGTTTTTTTTTATCCACGATCTTCCCATCTTCGTGATGGAAAAGTACTGGCGGGGATAAATCATGTAACTTGCCGCACGGACGGAGCAACTTGGAAAACTATGTTAGGCTCTCGCTGTTTATAAGATAAGAAGTTTATTCGCTACTCTTTCCCCCTCTCTCCCACGGTATCTACGTTTGAATTGAGAAAAAAAAAAGTTTCGCCGGCTTTCGTTGCGTGAGATATTTTCGCATTAATTTAATCTTCCCTCGGGGAAGAGGATCTCGTCTTGAGACGTTCGGTTTTTCGCGAAAGGTTAAGGTGCGTCTAATTAATTTGAATTTACACTCCCGCGCGGGAGGATCGGCATATAACACAAAGCTCATCCGTGTAATTGGAAAATAGAGTAATCTGCTAATGGAAATATTCACACATAAATTCCCGAGCGGGGGCTAATTCGATATATACCGCGCGCGATCTCCGAGTTTCACACTCGGAAAGAGACTCGGATGGTCTCAATTTCGAATAACAGGCTTATGTGCCCCGAATGAAATAATTTCATTAAATTGGCCGAGAGCGCAAATGAGATTCAGATGAAGGAATAACGTTATGGAAGAAAATTGTACGGTATAACTGCGCGCGGACACTGTACATTACATTTACGAGCCGGTTTTAGGAAGCGTCTATCCTCTCTAGGGAATTACGCGAGGAATTTCAAGTTCGCCGTATACGTCAGCTCGTATACATAATCTCGCTTTTTACTGTAACGTAAATCTTAACGTTGTTCGCGGGAATTTACAAGGAGCGAGCGGTTACGCGCATAGCGGATACGCAAACGATTCGCCGAGATACACGCGCACTGCCCTTCTTAGCTAAAATATATCCCATGTAGCAAATCGGAAAAATCGAAAAAACTGGAGGTTTTATTCTTTTAAAAACTAGTAGTGTAGTTTCACAGATGATAAGAGCCGATTGCTGGATGTTTTGCGAATAAATATATTTAAATATATTTTTATTTTTATTCTCACACATTATTTTCGAATTAAAATTTTTCAATTCTTAAATCCATATAGGGTGCTAGATTTGCCTCACGTATATGAGAATACTTATTTTCCCTTCTCAATTAATTTAGAAATTATATTGCAAAAAAAAAACACTTCGATCAAAAGTCGAACCTGGAATCCTCGGCTTTCCGTGCCAACGTCTTTTCTATTCGAATATCACTTATGAAACTTCATTGCTAGTTTTAAACTGTACGAGTCTTCAAATTTATTTTTTTGTTTGTGCCATCAGTATTAAGACAAATAAATTAGACATTTTTTAGACACGTCTATAAAGCTTTTAGAATTTTCTAACTTCATTTAGGAGATAGAACATGTGTTGGAACTTCCAATATTTCAATATATCTTGAAAAATGCAAGAATGCGAGATAGGACGGCAGTGTAACATTTGCTAGTTGGAAACTCACTCAACATTGCTCGGATTCTATTACTTTGCTTAAAAAAATTTACATTATCGCCTTATCTACGGCTTATAACGTCATTTGACGTCAAATTGAATACTGGTTTTTTATGTTACGGATAACGGCGTCATACGTGCAACAACCGACATATTTTATCTAAGTTTAAATTAGAGAATTTATAAAAAAAATTAATATGTATTTTTTTCTTGTCTCAGAAGAAACAACAACCGACATATTTTATTTTAGTTTAAATTAAAGAATTTATAAAAAAATTAATATTGTATTTTTATGCATGTAAAAATACAATATTAATTTTTTTTATAAATTCCTTCCTGTCTCGGAAGTAAGAAGATTGTGACCCTGTCGACAAGGTGTTATTGTGATTAATTAATGTGCTTAAGAAATGCAGCAATAAGTGTGCTACGCAAACGACAGAATATATAAAAGACGTTAAGGTCTCGAAGGTACATCCGTCGCGAGATTGCGAAAGAAATGCGGTGGTGGTCGGACCAGAGAGGCTGCCGCCGCAGTAATTTGATTTCCATCGGCAAATAATGGAAGTTTAAATGAGATCGGAGAAATCTTCCGGGCTAAGCGCGTTCGAATTGTCATTTCCGTTGTGTACCGCGTCGTGACGACAAAGAACTGCGCAACATTTCCCATCGGGAGCGACGTTGAATGTCACAGAGTTTCTGTCGAGCGCAAATAAAATCATTAAAAAAAAAAAAAAAAACATCAACATCCCTTCTGTCGCAGTTACGAAAGGCCGCGATGTAAAGGTAAATGTCCGGTGGCATTTACTGCCCTTTGTCGGAAGATCCATTAAGACGTAACACGGTTATGTACACGATAATATCACATAACGTTATTAGCTCCCAAACTCTGTCATGAAAGGATGTGGCGCGAAATGTTTCCAGAGCTCGGGCGCTCCGGAATTTTTCCCTTTTCTCACACGGGAAATAGACGCGCAAGTCCGCGGGGAGAGACAAGAATGTTTTTAGAGAGAGAAAGAGAATGTGTGTTGGGGGGTTTAATATGTTATAAATCTTATTACATTGCGCTTTACATTTTTTTTTATTCGAAATTACGAAGAATTTTCTCAACAAAAAAATTCTCCCGAAGAAGTGAGCGACTCATCGTTCCGGCGAAATACACACGTACGTGTCCCCCGACTTAAAAACTTCGTCGTGTAATCCGCTTAATGCTTTAGCGCGACGGACGACGACGACGACGACGACGGACGACGACGATACGAGAATCGCAAAGGGTAGCTTAACGAGCACGCTAACTTTTCACTCGAGCGATGGAATTGGCGACTTCGCTGTTAAATGTTTTAAATTTATATTATACAACTCGACAACGAGCAGAAACTTAATAAGGCAAACGCGCAATTAGTTTTAACGCACGTTAATGTCGTATTCTAATCTCGCTCGCTTAATAAAATGCGTAACGAAATAAAAAAAACACAACTGTTTTTAAATGATTAAAATTACGTGTATACATTGCTATTAATTATGTACGTACTCAAAATCTTTACATATTGCGCGTGTAAATAAAATAGAATCATTCTCGGTTCGATCTATCACACACACACACACACATGCGCTACGTATTTCCATTAAACTCCCATTAAACAACACACGTACCCTACGTTACGCGCAATAAAATGCCTGAAAGCATGTAATGCATAATATCGTATAGACGACACGTCAGTGTCGAGAGATAAAATACACGCGAATCACGATGACAGGCGAATGACGAATGACTAAAAAAACAAAAATAAAAAAAAAATAAAAAAATATCGGGATGTATTTGTATACAAAATTATTAATTTATATAAAAGAATTTTTTTTACACGATGTTTTCGGGCTCAACGCTCATTAATAATTATTCGCACACATCGGAGAGCGAGACTTTCCCGCGTATTTTTTTTTCTCTCTAATTACCCGGTATGTAAAAAAACAAAGTGTGTTAATACGCGCAAAAATACGTGTAAAAAATCTCGAAATAAAAACTCGGAGATTACACACGTAACTCTAAAAATCATTATTAAAATAACGTGACGGCACGTATTTAATAGCGGCGGTCTAGACCGTAATAATAGCACACATCGATCACGTCACTTATCGCACTTCTTCCGCATTAATTTAAGTTTTCCCACGACTCCATTTAATCATCCCCGCTATTAATCATTATCAGTGTTCTCTTCCTTTCTCTCTGTTCTTATATAAATCATTTCATATTTATGAGGCGCAATTCTCGACTATATCATTATTTATCCTCCCCTCCCTCTCGTCGATCAGGGAATGTTTTATCGCGCGGCAATAAAACTAGTTTTATTTTCACGTACGACAAGCGTAGGGTGGAACCAGTGGAGACATATCATCGTCGCTCACATAAGAGCGGAAGATGCCTCTTGCGCGGAGAGAGAGAGAAATCCGTCGAACCTGACCTACCGTAAATTGCGGTCGTGCGTTCCATGTATGTCATGGCGAAGGGTGGGCGGATGATTCAATTCGAATTGAGTGACGCGTTATGGGACCGACAGTTCCGGTATCTCTATAGATCGCGCGCGTCGCCATCGTACGTTGTACCCGGAAGTCGGGAATCACACGAGTGATCCGATGAAGAAATGTCTCGGATGCCTCGTGGTGTTCGCCAAAATCGGAAATTATTCGACGACATTCCCAGCGAGAACTTCGTACAACAGCGAGCTGTAAATGTAACGTTTTTTGCACATCTGGTACGCGCCTTTTGATTTATGACTTATATAAAATTTTCGGTTAAAAATCTTAAAAGTTTCTTGAGAGAAAAAATTTAGAGGGAAAGTTTAGAAAATAAATTATATTTTACGCGAGAAGTGTGTGCGTGTGTGTGTGTGTGTGTGTTGCTATCTTCGGTATTCAACTTGGTATCCAAGTCCTTGAAGGAATTTCTTCGAAATTATGTGTGGGAGGTGACTATTAATTAACTCTTCGAACGCGAACTTGCGCCAATAACTAATTACAATCTGGATTATATTTAAGTGAATAATTAATTAGCTATTTAATTTAATGTGTATAGATATATTTCAAACGAAATTATTGCGTCTGAGGTAAGCAGTTTTCGAGTTGTTTGTGAAACGATATAAAAATATTTTTATTTAAAAAGTGATGTATTAAAATAATTTTATTTTCGCTGTAATGTTCTTAAATAGATTCTAAAGAAATCTAACGCAAATAATGAACACAATCGAGTAAGGAAAAGAAGAAAATGCAAAGAAACCGCGCAAAAAAAAAAAAAAATTAGAGGGATGAAGAAATCCAGACCTTCTTAAGTAACGGTCAGGACTTCATTCTTCCTAACGATTGTGCGAAAAAGCATCTCGGCAAATTACTTTTTTAAATAGTGAATAAAGTAGATTGAAAGCAGACTTTTAAGAAAAATGCTAGAAGTCTCTTTTCGTTTATTTTTTTTTTTTTTTTGCCTTTCACAGAGGTGCAAAAACTTGGTTGATTATCAATTGTATCAACTAATTGATATGTTTATAATCTGTTTCGCAATAATATCGAACAACAGACTTTTTTTTTAAGAGAAAATTAATTTCGAAATTACATAAAACTGTTGGTCGCACACACGTTTGAATTGCAAACGCGTGCGATTTCCTACATATTGCGAAATATGTAGCGCGCGAATGTTACGATAAGCTGAAACGTTCTGATTTTCGAACTTCTCGACAAACAAAATGTGTTATATTCCATCGGGACAGCGTCTACAGAGACAACAGACAAGTCCGACACGGGGCACGAGATTAAATTTGAGTTTACGGAGACGGTTTCGTCGCAGTCGGATGAGAGTTACAGTCGGAAGATGATCATGGATTACAAGTTCTACTTTGTCAATTCCGTGTTTGGTTTGATGAAGCTCCGGGAGCTCGAGACGTTCGTTTCAGTGCGCGTTAAAGTCGCTCAAATCTGCAACCTGGATAAAATTACATGAAATTGAGATAAGAATTAACGTTAAAGGTTAAACGTTAAAGGTTAAAGGTTACCGAGGAGTTAATTTCATTTTTTAAGTACCGAGATTGTTTTCTTTTTTTTTTGTTACATAATTTTATACGGTAATATATTATTTATCGAATCTTTTCTTTATCGCAATTGTGTAAAGATCGTATATATCAATCTTATAAAAATTTGATATTTATCGATTGGAATTTTTATACGATCTCCGTACGTGTTCCGTCGAGAAAATAGGAAAGCGTATAGCTGGGGGGTGAGTTGCTGCTGCAGCGAGGAGGAAGTTTACAAAATCGACGCATTGAATTTCAACTATCACTGTCCCTCGCGCTACACGGGAGAGCGCGATGGAAGTTCGCTTCAAAAGAGACTGCAAAGATATTGAGTTTCTCTCGGCGAAATCATACGCGGCGACGGACGTATTTACGCGCGGTGACGTTACAGGTGAGAGCGCGCGCTTTCTTTCTCTCTCTCGAAAACGCTACGGGGGTTTGAAAATCTGAGAAAAGAACGTACGTGCACGGTCCCCTGTTTGTTGATGATTTTAATTTCCTGATGTGGAAGAGAGAAAGAGAGAGAGAGAAAGAATTGCGAAGCAAAGTTGAAAAAGATGATCTCGAGCGCGAGATGTGACGCCCCTCCCCCCGTGTGGGCGTCTCTGTAACGCCTCTTTTTTTAGCAATGGCTTGTGCGCTACGTGAAAAACGTGTCAGGCATAGCGCGTTCTATTATAAATGATCTAAGAAAGCCGCCCCGTGCAAGGGCTTGCCTGAGAAATTGCGCCGAGTTGATACATTTATTTTGCCGTCAAGCAAAATTACGCTCACAAATTAAATTCTCTCTCAACTATGTGATCTTCTCTCTCTCTCTTTCTCGTTCTCTCTCTAATTATAATAACTGTATAACAATGATAATAATTAAAACATTTCTATTTCGCGTCACGTTGAAGTGCTTTCATTACTGCAGTTAAGAGATGCACAAAATTTCGGAGTACAACAATTTCTGGAATTGCGCGCGCGAAGACGCGCACTCTGTTGCGTTTGTGCGACGGAATGGCTGTCTGTCCGCAGGAAGCGATCGTTATTATCATCGTATCGATCATCATATATCGAACGCGCGTTTCATCGACGGGAATTATCTCCGATATATCCGGTTGAAAAGCGAGACAGACCCTTGTCGTAGACAGACAAGACTCAGAAAGGGGGAAGAGCGCATTAAATAACAAGGTATTTCCAGGCTTTCTGACGGATTGTACGATGCTACTCCGAGAAGAAGTCTCGCGCTAGCATTTCAGTCGCGCCGACGACGACGTGACCGGCTGACCGCTTTACGGGCGCGCGTCTGAAAAGGTGTAATAAAGCGTATAAAAGCACGCGAATTACCGTAAAGTTGTGCAGCATTCCTCTCCGGGCCACATTTTCTCCAGCGGCCGCACAGTCGCACCCGGAATTGATTCCGTTCCTCGCTTCGTTCCTTTGCTCGAACTTGCGAAATCTTTTTTTGTTTTGCTTTTTTTTTTTTTTTTTTTTTTCGCTCTCCTCGCGGCTTAATTAACGTCGGACGGGCTGACAATTTATTGCCATTTATCTCGACGTCCCGAACCCGTCGACTTCGGCAAAGTGTCACCGCGGGCTCTTTATCACAGCGCGACCGGATTTATGTATCGCGCACGACACATCCAATTTACACATCGGACGGGAATACTCAATCGAGGCTTTCGCCCTTTGATCCCGGGGAGGATCACCCTCTTCAACTCTGTTTCGCGGTGGCGGTAATTCGGGATTATATCGCCATTCATCGACCGCGGTGGTGTCTCGCGATAACTAGACGTTTCTCTCTGACGCACTCCAAGAGGGGGAGAGACAACCAAGATTATACTCGATCAAAAACAGTTTTGATTAAAACGTAATCAGCACGATTGTGTTGCGTGAAACACACGCATCGTTTGTTGACACAAGCGCAACGCGGAGAGAGAGAAATTAATAATAAAATACGCGACTCGCGTCACAACGTATATTCGCGTGAAATTTGAAAAAGACGAAGTTTTCTTCGACGCTCTCGAGTCCTCCGCAACCGAGTTACTCAATTCTCGCGAAGTGAAGTCGCGAGATAAATAATCCTCTCTCTCTCCTCAATCCCGACGCGACTCGCACTACACTGGCTGTACTACTATTTTCGGAAAAGTTGGTACGGAGTCGCAATTCCCTGCGCTCAATTTGGCGGGTAAATTAATAGAACGATGCATCTCGTGTCCCTCGAGCTTGTTTCAAACATGACACGTTTCGAAAATTGCTGCCTGTGTGATTTTTGCTCTTTCTTTCGACGCGCAAGAAATGTAACGCGAGATAGACGATGCGCGGTTTGGCCCGAGAATGTGTGTGTGTGAGTGTGTGTGTGTGGTTTCCTTAATCCTCGAGGAGGACGTTCGCGCGGACGTCGTCGTTTCTGCCGCCCTTTCTCTGCATCCGAGCGATCGTACGCCGCAAAAGAGCAACCGCGTCGCGTGGTGGCGGTCCGCGAACTGTTGCCCCGTGATATTCGCCAACCCTCGTCTGCCAGGAGGAGTTTTAGTGTGTCGGTACCGTCAATGCGCAGCCGCTTGTGCTTCCTACCCACGCGAGAGGACACACACGCGAGATAGAGGAAAACCGCGGGTCTCTCGCCCGTGCGCGCGCGGGGGATCCACGCTCGTGGATCTCTCGTCGTGAATCCTTCCGTCCGTCCGTCCTTCCTTCCTCAATCTCTCGCCCGTTTCAACCTCTGCGCGGACTCTACGGACATTCGTGACATTCAACGTAACATATGCGTCTCCCGACGATTTTTGCGTGGGGAGGAAAACGAACTTTTCTCCCACGGTCAACCGCGTCGCCCACGTTTTTATTTTTCACAAGTTTTTTTTCCGAGAGCGCGGACTCTATTTTTCGAAAAAGTTGATATTTCCATCCATCCATCCCGGAGGTTGAAAAGTGAATTGTTAATTGGTTAAATTGGTTTAATGAATTTCCTGTTCCAACAAAGGAGGGTCCAGGATGTGACGTCAATAAATTATGACATACAATCGTGCAATGTAGTAATCACAGTCCTCGTTTAAATATTACCAATTACACGAAACTGCCGAGAGCAGTTAACGTGATTAATTAAAGGACATTAATTAAGAATATTAAGACGCGTTATAAGAGTAATGCGTTGGAAATTATTTGGATCTTGCATCCATTTCGTATTTATTTAACCAATTTTTCTTTAATCAATCAGAAAGGCAAGTAAAGTGAATTAAGATTGTACCGAGGGGAGAGGGGGGAAGGGTTGCACAGAGCGTCGTTTATTATTCACCAAGCGTTTTCTCGATATATTTTCGTGCTCAAAGGGTGAGTTGCTCTCTCTCCCTAAAACGTTTCGAATGGTGAAACTCTTTCCTCCAATTACCGCGCACCAGCCGTGTCTTGAAAGCTACTCTCGTCTTAATCTCACGGCGATTAAATTCGTCGGTACGGTTCTCTCTGCGCGGCAACGACGAAGTGACCTCCGCGAAAAGTTTCAGATGTGGCGGCAACTGAAGTAGTTTAAAGCCGCGAACGACAAATTAGATCGGTAATAAGTCTTCTCTCGCCTATTATACGTACAAATCGCTTGCGACGTACCAAAATATACGAGAAGAACGCGGCGATGTTTCACCGCTGCACGCAAGTCCCATTTCGTTCTTCGGGAATAATTTACTCGCGCGTTAAACACGCGGCCTTGCCCGAGAGATGCATCCGTCTAATCTCAGAAATGAGCCGTACTGGAGAGCGCGCCGGATTGTTCTTCCATTTCATTTGCGCGCCGCCCGTACTTTTCTATATCAGCTTTTCTATAACTTTGCCCGAGTGACTTTTGAACGGCGCGAACTTTTCGTCGTTGATGGTTTTTTTTTTCCGTCGATCGCAATTACAGTAATCTCTCAAATGACGATATAATTTTTTTAGGAAGAAGAAGAAAATCACGAGCGAAATTTACGACAGTTCTGCGGAACGGAATTTTACACAAAAAAAAAAATAAACGTCATAGGAAACAGAATATCAAAAAAAATTAAATCTTTTGTAAGAAGTGAAAATTTGCGTGTGCAACATTTCATGAATATTTATATTGAAAATAATCGCGATATCACGAACAGATACTTGACAACTCTTTCTTGCGTTTTCCCGCACACAAAGATTTTGGCTCGGGTGAGGTGGAAAGAGCGTAATTGTATATGCAAATTAAAGCAGAAGCGTGAATTTGTCGGAATGAATAATGTTCCCGAAACAAGAAGTCCGGGTATGTACTGCACACACACACACACACACACATTTTTGTTTATGTACATATTGAATAGGATTATGTAAATTACACAAATTGCGATCTACTTTTTATTTTTTATTTTTTTTGTGTGTGTTTCTTTTCAACGCGGTGCTTCGAGAGATTCCGAAAAAAAAAAAAAAACAATGAGAAAAGCGCGTGGTTTTATAACAGTTGCTTCGTGCAGAAATCCTGCTATTGTTGTCGCATTATCGGTTTTTTTCCCCGAACAAAACGAGCTGTTTCCGAAATGAACTCGGTATAAACGAAAAATAAAATTCTCATTCTCGATAACCGTCAACAAAAAAAAAAAACCTTTCGCAATGGAAAATGTTGTCCGCTAGAAGGTCCTCTCCTCGCTCAAAAATTAATTGATTGAAATTGTACACGTAGCGACATTTTCGGAATATTTTTCTCGCTAAATCCATCGACGACGATTAAAAAAACGCCTTGCTTCGTAAAGCCGCATCTTGCGTATACACGTTTCTTTCGGATCTCCTAGGATTTCGTTAAACGAAAGCTACCGATATCGATCCCGCTCTTGCATTTAATCTACCTTCGGATTGCGGACGGGATATTCAGCTGTGAAACGATGTATCTGTCGTCTGACATTCTTAATTGAATCTGCAGACGATTTTAAATCCCGAAAACGAATCAGTCGCCACGCAAATGGGCTTTTTTGTTTAAATTCGCAAAAATTTCAGATTATTTTCTACCTATTTTCAAACATTTCGACTCGCTACGAAAAATTGATTGAATTTACACAGAAAAAAAAAAGAAAGAATAGCAAGAAAATTAGTTACTACACGGCCAGCAAGAAAAATTTGCCAAATCTATGTTTTGTTTTTGCCAACAAAATGTTTTGTTGATGAAACCAAAAATTTAGTTAACTTCGAATAAGTTTTTTCTTCTGTCCATATATAATAGCAAAATTGTTTTTCCGTTGCTATTTTAATTTTAACTGATTATGCGATGTAACAAACGGAAAATAAGTAATAAAATTTTTCGAAAAAAGAATGTTTCATCTTTTGTGTCACTTATCTTTGAAAAAAATTTTTATTTTATCTTCCACCGTTCGCCGGTGACACACTCGCAACTGAAGAAGATAAGTAAATTACGCGGAAAAACCTGAGCTCTACAAAGCCATTAACCCTTTGAAAAGACACGGGGTAACAGGAAGACGGGTTTGTCGGTTTGTCGGATAATAATCCTTTGTGTCGAACTTGTAGAAGTTCAATTTGCCTGGCATGCTTCTGGCGATCGTGTAGATTGTAGAGAGATAGCCGGCACGTGTATATTCGATCGTTGCGCATCGAACGGCGATTATTCATAACGGCATCGAACATCAGGCGCAAAATAGGTCGAATTACTCATCCAGTTCGCGCGAGCTAGAAATATCCTCGAACCGTATGCAATTAAATTGTTGGTTGCGCCCGAGAATTTCGCGTCTAACAATTAATTATTCATTTCCACGATTCTCTGTCTCTTTCTCTCTCTCTCCCGTTATATTTATTTTAATTTTAACACTCGCGAAAGTGCACGCCGATGAATAAAAGAATGCAGTTAATAAAAAATGTAGAACGTTTTCGAACTGAATTATTTATGTGCGATACGATAATGGGTTGAAAAACTTGCGCGAACGCGCGCACAACTTTGCGCGATGTACGCGCTCGGTATTTTTAAACAAAATCTTCATTTGAATTGAAACAACTTTATAAAGCGCGCGATAACAAAGCAAAGAATTTCCATATGTAACGCGGACGGAATAATGGCGAGATTACGAAATAATAGCCGTTGTGACGTTCGAATCGAGTTTTGAAACTCGACGCGTGTGTCGCGGATTGCCAAGTTAGGGCAATCTCTATACGTAACGTACGACGTGATTGCATCGAATTCCATGGACGTAATCGTGAAATTCGTTTGGACAATATACGCCATTCGGTAATATAAGCTTTACTCTGGATGCCAAGAATATCACGCTAGAATTTGAACAGGTAACGCCTCTATCGATCGTTCTTTATCGCCTCGTTGGGAGAACAGATAAGACGGTGAATGATCTGTTCTACGTGCAAATCCGTCCGTTCAATCAATCGATTTATGTTATAAATACAATGGGGGTTGAACGCATTTGATAGCCATTCTTAGTGCTCGTTAAATCGTGTTCAATGTTTGAACATTAAACAACGGCATTGGAATAAAACAAACATAAATACGTTCAATCGAGAATGATATTGGTTCT
>QVOA01002984.1:0-19746 GCA_014825685.1 Pseudomyrmex cubaensis
AGTGCAAGAAAAATTTGATAAAACATGTGTCCACACAAATTTTTCTGAGCATATACGAACACTTTAACTACACATACTTTTTGTTACATTAGAGAAAAATTGGAAAATGGATTTGGAAAGGCGTAAGTACGCAAATAATATGTAGATAAGACTAACGCTTGATATTGCAAGTATTCTAAAAATAATCTTCTTTTCTTATTAACTAAAAGAGAAGTTGCCGCATTCGAAATTCAGAACGCGAGTTATAACGCGGACGATGCGAGCGTTTACTCGAGACGATACATATCGGTCGCGAAATATCTCGCCTTTATCGATTTTCATTATCTTATTAATCTACTTTTCCCTGATTTTCTTCTATTCGCGCGATCTTTCTACGCGCACACACACACAATGAAATTCTTTTCTTACGGCCGAACTGGAAAATCTTCAAATCCTTCGGTCTTTTTCGTCGGGGATGATGGGGCATAATAGCGTCGCGCGTACAATATCGAAACGATCGAGACGAAATTATCGAGCGAATCTTGAGCGGTGGGAGAAAATTAAATATTTTGCGATACACGTCCTTGCGTTGTGAAGAAAAAGAATTAGGTTCTTTTAATTGATTATTATTTGAAAAAGCTTAGGATACACACACATGTACGAAGAAGCGCACGCTCATTATTTGTCGTGGATTAATCTGTATACCCAATTACGACAATCGCGCTGATACGTTTTTTACTCAGCGACGGATGTGACAGTCGCACACAGCGCGAAGAGAAGAAAAAAAATTTATGCCACTACTGTGGACCACACGTACGTATTTAGCTGTGTGCGCGGTGAAAAATATCCAGTTTATATTACGTACGATATTCCGCGTGTACATGTGGAAATGAGATTCAGCCGACTTGAAATTCCGATTCACCTGCTTTCGGTCTTATCGAAAGAGACGGGGAGAAAAAAAACAACGTGTATTTTTGTTAGAGACGGAATAAACTCCGCAAAACGCGAACGTCGTCATGACGTCTCGAGGCACAACCGTAAATCACGAAAAAAAAAAAGACTCGCGATCATAAATCAATCTGTTATTTTAGTATTTATAGCGCGCGTTCATAGTCGCGACCATCGGTCATGTGCTGCGAGGACACGTAAATCGGATACGTCGCTGTGACAAGCCATTTCGCTTAAATCATTCAGACTTGATCGACTTCGTTGAGAAAAAAGAAGAGACAATCGTCGTCAAAACTCGCCTGTTTAAACAACTCGGAGCAAACGGGTTCTTTATTAAAGTAACGTTTCATCAAAGCGCGACCGAGAATCCAATCCTTAACTCCTGCTTTTTTGCCAGAAACTCTCCGGATAACATTGATTTTCCCGCATTCGAACGACGAGAAACCCGATTCCTCCGACTACTGTGTTTTAACTAAAAAAGGATAGAAATATATATGTACATCTTTTTCTCTACGACGAAGAGTTTTCGGGTTCTCGTCTTTTCGGAATGACAAAGAAATTCGACACAAGTAGGGGAAGGGATAAATAAATTGAAGTAGCTCTCTTTCGCCGCGCCTTTGAAAGTAACTCCGATTTCATTTGCATGTTACGTCGTTAGGTACCGGCAATACTTGAATTGCAGAGTACCCCGGCTTTAATTCATCGGTCGTTCTATTTTTCTCGCAGTTAAAGTAATTCGTTCGAGCGTTAAAGGTGAATTTAAGTAGATACGTAATAGAGAAAATGAAATATTTATAGAAAAAAGCGACTTTTCCGAGAGTTGTAATATCTGTTCCTCGCATTATGTGCCGTTTCATATTCTTGGCTACATGCGCAATCGATATTTTTGTTTCAGAACAAGAAAAAAGTCACAATGAATTTCAATGCGTCATCCTCTTGACAGAAACTTCGGCATATTGCGAGCGTAATTGTGTTTTCCTCGCAGTAATATACGATGTTCGTACAAGAGAGACCGTGCGTCGTGTGTACGAAGGGAAATATATCGCCTCTCTTTTTTTTTTTCAAGAGCCAAGAGATATATATAAAAAAATATATAAATAATCTCTTCCCAATATGTACACGTCAAATATTTTCAAGATATCGCGCAAATTGTACGATTTCGTAAATAAGAAAAAGAGTTTGTGAAGGAAAGATAAATAAAATAATACAATGTGATACGTAAACATAAGGCGAAAGCGTTGTGGAGATTGTGACGGTTTTGTGGGAATTTAGCTGTGTAGAAAAGTTTTATAACTTTGGCTTTTGTCGCATGAACGAACGCCGCGTTCAATCTTCGATTTTCCAATCCCGCCCGTCTTTATCCCCGGACGATCGACACTTCTTTCTAACCGTCATGAGAAAAGTACGCAGGAAAGATAGCGAAAATCCGTCGTGTCATCCCACAAAATTACATCACCGCGTTGCCAAAGTGTTATATAACGGACGTCCGCGTTTTATACATTCAATCGCGTCTTTCAAAAAAAAAAAGAAATGAAATGTAACTACGATTTCTCTATCGAAGACTGCGAGATATTATCTCTCTCGCGATCGATTCGAAAAATGACAATGAAGCACATGAATATTTTTTTTCGCAAAAGATAAATTCCATAACGCTTTCGTCGGTAATTGTATCTATTATACATGCGGTCGCCCGTCTCCGTTGTTCCCTTTGAACGGCGACGGGACCGACGGCGGTGGTATTCGGTTTCTTGGAATATTCAATTAGCGTCTTTGCATTTAATGAAGACGAACACTTCCGTCGAGATAACCGCAAACGTTATTTAGTTACTTGCAAACCCGAACGTACAGCTGATGCACGCATAGAAATTGCTTTTCTCTCGTTCAAAAGACGTTTGTAATCAAGAGCGTAAGTTTCCGACGATACAATTTAATAGTATTTTGAGTGTCTCTCACAGCCAAACTCTCTTCCATTTACTTCGTTTCGCGAATAATACAATATTCAAAGTTTCGTTTGCGCAATCTTATCCAATTGTTGTGTTTTATTTCTCCGAAACAAAAGCACGAACGCGTAATTACGTATAAGATAGAAAGAGATAAACGAGGCGCGTGTAACGCGATCGATTCACGCATTTGTAATAATACGCCTTCATTTTGAGCAATATATCATTGAAAATATGGTAAATGGAATTTCCGCTTGCAAGTTATAACATTAAGCCGATTATTTTTGCTTAATGAGAAAGCACCGCCGTAAAAAGGAGGAACTCAGACAGAATAATGTAACGCGCGATTATATGTATATTGATAGTCGAGAGAAATGAATATATTATAACGCAAGTTCGATATATAAAAATGTGTGCGAAATTCTGTGCGACATATGTTGGCATCGACGGAAAACGTCTTTTTCGTGTGAAGTCAATTTTTTATTATATTGTTAAAAATCCGCTAAACATAGCAACTTAATGTTTCTTTTGTGTTGCGTCGAATATAGAAAATTTAAAAAAATCACTCATAAAACTTTCAGATACTTCGTTACATCAAAAGACTCCATTATTGAGATTTTCCGTACGTATAATATGTACTTTATTTTGTTTCACTAAAGGGATGAAGGATGACTTCGTAGCTTTAGCTCTCTCCCGATCGTGCCAGCTACGTAAAAGTAGTAAAACGTAAGTATGCATAGACAGCTTTCGACGGTTTTTATAACACACGCGTCTCTACTCGATGATGAATCGCTGTTCACTTGCTTAACACCAAAGCATCAGCTGATCCCTTCCGAAAAGATAAACACGATAAAGATGCCTCCAGATATGTGTGATCAAATGTGTGATTATTAGGTGCAAACTAAACAGAATCACAAGAGCAACGCTGAGTAAAAAATATGCGCGAAACGTGTTGAATTCACACGTAAAACAATTTATCTCGACATTATCATATCAATGTTCCGTTTTTATCGGATTTTGCTAAATTTATCGTGTAATATATTATATGCGGAAAGGCGTAATATGTGGAGCGTGAGCGGGAATCGAACTGGAATAATGTCACGTTATGGTTCGTGTTGAAAAACACGAAAAGCCCTATCTCTCTGATCGCATTCGAAATATCTATCGGTACCATCCCGAGCCATTAACTTTGAAACGCATTTATAGTCCATGATATAGTTCATATATGTATTAATTTTTTTTTTTTTTTTTTATCTGAAGACATATATATTATTTGCTTTCTCTCTTTTTTTATCGATGTACATTTATTTTTAATACACAACAATGATAAATTTACTAATAAATATAAGAATAATGGTAATAATAGTTAAACAATGTAAATTATATAAAATTGTTATTAGTATAAAATATATTTATATTATGTTTATATACTTTGTTAAAAAATCTCAAATATATTTTTAATTGAAAATCTTAATATTTTTTATACTTACTTTGAACTTCGAAAATAGATCTCTGGATTTTCTTGATTTCTTCTAGAACCGTCGCATCTCATAAAGATGATCTGAAGTTCTTGTCATCAACGCGCGAAATTGTCACATGACGCGAATCTCATCTTGAAGATTGTCATTACGATGTCACAATGTTTGAATACATTTTTGCTGTTTGACAGCAAAATTTACGCAGTAATTTTGAACAAGAAGTTACACTTTGGAATTAGAAATTAAATTACATTTGATTTCTTTATCAATAATTTTTGCAATGTGAAAAATTCTTATTTTTTGCTTATCTTCGGGGAAAGATTTTTCGTTTACATCGTGACGATAATTTTTGCAAACTCGAGTTATTGTTTTCTTTGTCTTTTAAAATAATATTTTTGATAATTGTTACATACAAATAAAATTACTTATCATTAATTTTTCGTCGGTTATTTGTCTTCGATATTATCAGCGACTCCGCTCGAGCAATATTCTTTTCTGTCTCTGCCATAATAAGTAGATAATTTTAGCTGGATGTTACTTGCGGAATTATCTTGACACGTCGAATTTTTCTTCCCCCGAAGATTTTCTCGTCGCTGACACGCAATCCGAGATACGAAATCGGGGGATGACTTCCAGACGGAGCACACGTGGAGCGAACGTGCGTACTACATGCGTGGGTGGTAGCGTACTACTGAGTTTCACGCTCGCGAGAAGCCAATCCCGCGACCCACCCCCACCGCGCGTCGCATCCTAGGCGCCCTTCCAGGTCCTCCGACACCCTCTCTGCCACCCTGTACTTCCATCCGTGCGCGGTTTCCACTCTTTCCCTCTCTCTCTCTTTCTCTCTGTGTGTGTTTTTCCGTTTCTCTTTTCCCTCAGTCGAAAGCGAGTTTGCGCTACCCACTCGCTTCATCGCGACACTATGTGTGCTGTGTCGTTTCACCTCTCCGTTAACAATAATGCCCGCGACAATTCCATACTTCGTCGAGCTTCCTTCGTTTGCGGACAGATTCACCCCGACCGTTAAGGGAAGTGAAACGCCGCCGGCAGGGACGGTTCGGTACACACGGGATATCTCGGATCTATACTATGGGTTTATTTCTCGTTTTTTTCCCTCAACTAATTTGGAGCTTCTTCCCCGAGAAAAGAGTTATCGCGAAACTAATTTGTAAGCAACTGAAAACATTTTATTTTCGATTTGAGCAAGAGCAACTTGGCGTGTCTTTAACAAACTTGAATGCAAAATAATTTTCTGAAGACATATACAGCGCTGTGGAAGATGGGGTAATTTTTGTAAATGCTTTTCCACAAAAAACAAACCTCTCAAAAGATTTCTTTTCGTGAATTATAAAAATAAGAAATTATTTCTTACTTTATCGATAAAATACGGAATTTAATGAGACACAGACTCTCTTCTTCAAAGACTTTCTTTGATATTCGTATCAGTAAAATGACGGACACTTTTATCTCCGCGATATTCTATCTCTTTTTTTTTCGACATATCTTTTTACGAGCTACTTCAGTATCCGCGAACGATTTCCACGATGTATCGTACGATTGTGTTTCTAACAAGAAGCGAATGATTACTCCTCTGTGTCGGCGCCGTGTTGAAAGGGATGAAACATTTGAAAGGAAAGAATTCTCCTTCCTTTTAAATCTCCTCTTGAGCCTTTTCTTTTTCGAGATAATATCGCGATTATTTCGCTTTCTCTCATCTGTATTGTTTTCGCCGTTACCTCGCCCTCAATGTAAGAGCAGAAAGATGCAACGCCGTTCAATTTATGTAATGAGTCACTTTCAATTTACGTCTCTCTCAAGAAAAGATGCTCTTCTTCCGACAAAGTTGAAAATCTTAAAGGCACACGCTCGAATATCAGTTAAGTGAGTTTAAAAAGCTCTACAGAGAGAGAGCAAATAAATTAAGTTTTAACAAGAAAAGCAATCACTTTGATTACGCGAGAAATCTCAGCATATATTTTAGATGAACAACGGAGATTTTATAAACAAATTCTCTAAATTCGGGGGAAAAAAAATAATTTCGCGTCTTTTTTTTTGCATTTTCGTTGATTTATAAAAAGTGGTAATTATATATTTTAGCGAAACAGCGCGAGAAAAAATTTGTCGTCTCGTTTTGACTTAATCGAGATGACATCGTTCTCCGAAGTGATTGATAAGCTTATCAAGACGGAACGAATCACGAATTTTTCTCGAAAAATTTAAGAGTCTTTTATCAACCCTCCCATTTGTCTTTTCTGTCTTTACTCTCGCTCCCATCGGTTCACCGAGTTGAGCAATCGTCACTGTTCTCTGTTGAAAGGTATCCCATCGCTTCTGAGACGAGACGAGGGTCATTTACAAGTGGCCGATAAGAAGCAATCACCGCTCGGAAGTTTTTACTCTCTTAAGTAAAATACCGAAAGTCAACCGGTCGATTCGGTAAATTTTCGGTAATTACAGATTTTCCATCGCGACAAGATAACTCAAAAGGGACATCGTCTAACGTTCGGCTTCGTATCTCTTCATTTTTCTTCTTCTGACAAATTTTCTCACAGGTCTTTATACAATTATCTCTCTCGAAATTCCCTACTCGATTGTTATCTTCTTTTATTTCAATAAAGAAATGTAAGAACTAACGTACACACGTGTTGTACGTTCGCGCAAACATATCGCTCGCTACGCATCACTCACTACATTAAATCCAATGTTCGCAAATAATGGAATTTCAGCCGCGCATTTAGGTCATATCAACCAATAAACGTCGGGGATAAACGTATCGATGGAATTTCGTCCGTAAATTATATATACCGATAGAGTTTTGCATTTTTGCGTAGAATTTAACGGAATTTTTGCATTTTGTCGGAGAGAGAGAGAGAGAGTTTGTATTATCTAAGTTTTCCAGCAAACGTGTTCGGAATCCCCATGTTGTACTCGAATATGAACTGTCAGTTAATATGAGTGACGGTCGGTCCGGACTCGGAAAAAATGTTAATGCCGACTGATGACGTTGCTCGCGACGAATATTGTGAAGAACGAATCTAGGTCATCTCAATACAGAGAGAACTTGGTGTTACGAGGTTTATAGTCCGTCGCCGCGTCCATATGGTTCTTGTAAATCACTACGGAACTTCTCGGTGTTTTCTTTATTTTTCTGACCGACATTCGGCTCGGTCTTGGACACGCGGTGTATATGGAACGCGCTTTTCCCGCAGACGCAGACCTTGTGCAGCAACAAGGTTTGCCACGTATAGGCACTCGTATAACAAGAAAAAAGTTACGAAGTTGGAGAGATATTGTAGGAATAACTCTACAATCCGCGCACGTTGCAACTCACAAGCCGCGCTCAGGCGCAGACGAACTACGACCGACACGTGCGGTTTTTCATCTCGTATTGTGTTCATTTTCAATAATAAAAAGATTTGCAAACTAACTTCAATTATTGCATTCAACGCGCTATGCTACAAAGTCTTTTTTTTTTTAGAGTAAATTAGCGAGTTCTTTGCTTGACAACACGATAACGTTCTCAACCTAATTTCCTCTTCACTTATAAACTCTTTATGGGCTATTTATTGCTCATCAACAATATTATTTTTAATGTTCACACAATTTTTATATCTCTCATACTTCTTGCTATATACGTGGCGCGTATCTCTTCGGTAAATGAAGCGACAACCTATCACAGTCCGGAGAATTAATGTCAAACGTAACGACCGAGATTTCTCCACGTACTTGAAAAATTAACTTCCCCATAATTGAACACGGCTCGGTGTTTCGCATCCGAGACAAGAGCCTCGGCACAGATGATTGATCGGGAGCAATAAATCTCGCTGTACAGTGGATTTCTCGGAAAGTCGTGGGGTGGAAAAAAAATGCCAAGATAAATGGATAAAAAGAGAGACGGTCGGGTAAAACGACGAAGAGTAAGAAAACGGGCGCGAAGCGGAAAAGACCGAAGACGGACGGCATGGTCCTAAAGATTTACCGGGAGAGCTGAGAGAAATAAATGTTTCGCGCGACAAATAGACCCGCCGTGACGATATCCGCCGTGAGAATCTCGGCGCGCATCACACACGACCGAAAATTATACATCGCCACCAGCAATGGAAACTTTCGATCGGAATTTTGTGAAGATCGATATTAAATATCTCATCTCTCTTTATTAAATACCACACATACTTATTAAATAGTTCACAACGTGTCTCGGATGTAGCGCTTCTTCGGATAAGCGCGTGTAATTGGAAATTTGCTAAATCTCTTCCAATTTCAGTAGAGAAAACAGGAATTGCAGCCACCTTGCGAATTTCAAGTTAAAAGTCTTTAGTTCACTTTATTTTTTTTTTTTTTATGTGCGATTATTACTAAAGACGCACGAACTTGTTCAAAGTATTTTTCGAAAGAGACCGAGGTGTCGTTGTGTCGCGCCTATACAGTGTCTTATATCCTCCGTTTTTTAGCCGTGATGGGGGGGAAAACTGTCGCTCGTTGTTCGGCAGGGGCCCGACTTCCAACTTTTATTTGGCTAGACTGGCAGGCGCCGTGGCTCCAACAGTCTGGCCGTTGCCGCCAAAGGGGGACACACGGACAAAGTGGGGGATGGGATTATCGGCGGACCGAGGCTGAATGCTGGGCGCGCGAGGGAGAGAGACGCGAGGAACAGAGTCGTAGAGATATCGATTCATCCAAATCCACACCGACGGCACAAATGGGTGCATGGACCGGCTCTCGCATCCATCGCGATAGCAGATTATATCGCGTTATGTTGTGCAACGGCAGTTTCATCCCGCTCGCGCACTTCCCGCTCTCACCCGCTACCTCCCCCTTGCCCCGCATTCGACCGATGTAAATTCCATTATTGGCCGACCGATTCCGCCGCGTTAAACGCGGGCGACGCCTGTATATCGAGTGCTCGCCGAATTTGTAGAATCCGTCCGTCGAGCCTCGGTTGTCGTTTTCCTCGGCGGAAGAAATGGATTTCCAAAGCCGCGCGCGAAAGCTCCTGTCGAGAAGAAAATCCGAGAGACCTCTTTCGTTTTGTTCCAGACTTCTTTTGCAGGTGCTTTTTGCGCGGTGCGAGTGCGAAAAAAAAAGAACGAACATACACACTATGGATTGCCGTACTCTTTGAAAGAGTAGCGCGTGATGAAGGAGAGAAATATGGTCGTTCGAGAATCGCTCGGCAGTTCAAACGTTTCGGTTGTAACGCGATAAAAATTTTCGAGAGCTCTTCAATAAAAAAAAAAAAAAAAAATAATAGTAGAGAGACGCACGGCATATGCGGGTAACCGGTTACCTCGAAATGCTATAATTGAATAATTTGATTTTTGTATGCCGAGGAAAAATACATTTATATTTGAAAATATTTATTTTGTTAATTGAGAATAGACTCTTTTTTCCAGTTACCCATCAATTTTATTACAACGTGCGCTGCACTACATAAAGTCAGTTGAAATACCTATTACACTTGACCGAAAATCTAGTGAAAATATTGTGATTTTTCCGCGAGGGTTTCTACGAAACGAATTCGCGCGCACACAGACACACATGACTTTCTTAATTCGACGCGGAGCGGTTGCTTATCAAATTTCCGGTTGTCGATCTGTTGCACGTTGAAATATTATATTATCCGTTTTTCTACCGTTTTCCGACCGGGGCTTTAAGGGTTACACAGACAAAAAGAATAATTGAATTCCTCTGGAAATAATCGTGCTGTCAGCAAGTTGGAGCGGAATGAATTCTCATAGGTAAAATATTTGAAACGACCTCTTTTTCGCTGCCTCTCTCTCTTCCAGCCTTTCTTCGCTTCTTTCTCTTTCTCTTTCTCTCCTCTCAATGGGCAGATTAAAAGTCAAAAGGGAGAAGGGGAGGAGGAGAAGAGGTCATCGACGATTTTTCTCCGTGGATCGCATCGTGGGATCTGCGCTCTTTTCTACCTCTAACGTGTATGCCTGAGAGAGTAACATACGTATATCTCATGGAGGACTTGTCAACGCGCTTCCGGCGCCGAGAGAGAGGGAGAGAGATAATTCGCCCGATGCTTTTGTGCTCTGAACGGCTATAAATTGAAGTAAGCTATCGGGGAAAAGAGCGAACGCTCTTCTCGCCCGCATCGATCGCAGTCGAGGGAATTCGTTTTCGGCTGTGCGAGAAACAAAAGGGTTGCGGCCCGTTAAATTCCCATCGCGCGCGCGCGCTCTCTCTCTTTCTCTCACTCTATCTTTCCTCTTTCGCTTTGTACCGCAAAGTACCATCGATGATTGATGCGAGAGTATCGCGAGTTCGATACGAACGGTAAACTATGATAGATATTGTAAACTACATTTTTCCTGAAAGAGAGATACGTGCTCTTCGTACTTCTGTATCGAATAACGTGTGTGTATGCGTTGATACACGTGTTTATATTAAAGAGACACTCGCGTCGATAATGCACACAAAAGATGAATGCATATACGGGGTGTCGGAAAATTTTTTTCCACAAAGTTCCGAAGACAGATCGGGTCGATTTGAATCGAAAAGCCATCTACCACTTCGAAAAGCTTGCGATATTTCTTATCACTTGATTAACGCGAGCCAATGAGCGCGAGGAAAGCGACGATACGGAGTCTTCTCGGAGTAGGCGTGGATAAAACCATGTGATTTTCAGAAAATCAATAAATCAATATCAGCTGACAGCGAGAAGCCACACGTCGTCACTTCGCAACCTCTCGTTGCTGAGAGATTGCGTGAGGCAAGCCGGTTTTCTATGCAACTAAAAATACTGTTTTCTCGACGTCTACAGAGTTCGGACCGCGTTCACGTTAATTAATTAATAAGAAATATCGCGAATTTTGCAAAATGGCATGAGATTTTTCAGTTAAGATTGACTTGATCCACGTTCGCACTTTGTCAAAAAATTTCAGACACTCTGTATGTACGGAGATATAAATGTATCGGTAGATGCTTGCTGACGGATATGTATCTGCTGTGACATCGATATCTACAAATCTCGTTGTGTGTGTGTGTGTGTGTGTGTGTAGGTACGGATGAATAAAATAACGGAGAAAATATTTCCATGAAATCTCAGTGTACAAAAGACTCCACTCTTTTTTTATTAAATTCTCGGGAGAATAATCTTAAAAAAATATAATCATTGTTAGATGTGTACCTACGACAATCCCTATTCTCTTTTGTGTTGTACGTGGAAACTCTCAACGTCACAACAACGTTGTTCTTAATCTAGGATAAGAGAATTAAGGAAGTAGTTAGACCGTATACAACAATGTAAGTTATATTTTAATGCAACAGGTGGTCATATATACGACGATTTGCGTTAAACACGCATAAAGTTAACATATTTTCGCGCGTTTAACAATCTCCGTTTTTGTTCTTTGTGCGTTATCAGCGTCTGTTATATTTTGCCGAGCATGTGTCGCCGCGTAACATTTTAACATGCGTACTTTATTGAAGACACTTTCACGTGTGCGATCTGAAATACACGTTTCTCTTAATTAAGTAAACAACTGTACGGAAGAGCAATAATATATATTCTCTTCTTTCTCTCTCTCTCTCTTCGTAATTTTTTTTTTATTTTTACTTTTAAAACGTAACAAGAATCTTTTGATATTTACGTGTGCTCTGATATTTTTAGTCATTAAGGACAATTTCACGTATTCAAAATATATACATCGTTAAGAGCAACTATATAAGATACGATCTTACTAATGACCCTCGCGTTTAAGGATTTAGCATAATGGCACAAATCCTATCTTAACTTTGCCCTCCGCGAATATATTACAATAATTCGTAAGATACTGCGAGTTCAAGGATGTTTTATCTCCGAACCAACATAATGTTTGCGGTATTTAATGCTTTTGTTATTTTAATCAATGTCGCTAGTAATTTTTACATGTGGAAAACGAGAATCGCTTGATTCGTTTACGTGATCGTCACTCTCGTCATAGAAATATTGTAACTTTGTGTATTTTATTTTTAAATACACAAAAAATTGATGTAACTATTTACATCCTAATTTAATTACTTATATATTTCAGATTTTTATTGTGTGTGACAGCGCAAAGCGCTCAAATATTTAATGCGAAATCAAATCCATCTGTTCTAATTAGCGCGCATTGCTTTGCGTCTGTCTTTTATCGTAAATTACACGATTCTTGTCTGCCATCGCACGCACCGCGTGTTAGGAATTCGTAAGTGGAATCGCCGCACGCAAGGTGACTATCGAGCGAGTTTATTTTGCGGCAAGGGGGATGATGAGAGTTGAGAGAGCCGGGCAAAAAGTCTACATCCTGAAATGCAAATTCGCGTGGCTACAGAACCGTTTACAAGATCAACGCACAAGTTGGATTAAGCTAAAAGCCCCTCGGTTTGTGCGGACTATGCAAAAATGTGCGCGAAACATTTCTTCTCTCACGTCTCTCTGAGTTTATCGAGTTTTTTTTTTTTTATATTTGTTTTTTATATTTTTTATATAGTCTTAAATCAGAGATTTGAAAAATCCAACTCGTGACACGCAGCGCTGGAAAATGGACCAACAAACCGTCATTTTTTATAATTTCGCAACAAATTAATTACCTTTCACAGAGTAACGTTAGAGTAATATTAATTGTTTCGTATAGTCGTCGATTTTGCACCAAAGTTGCGAACGCGAAACTCGAACCGAGGTGGACGTCGAAGCGGATTTACGTTAATTGGACGCTCGTTATTTTTCACTTCGACCACCGGCGACCATAAGCCGCCGATGTTTGGAGTCGGTTAGCCGCGATATCGAAAAACAATCAGAAACTCACTCGCACACTATCGCGCGCGATCACACTCACTCGCGTCGTCGTCGTCTGTACGTGCGATTCCATGCTGCGCACTTAGAGGAGACAGAAGGGTGTGTAAGATCCCTCGTGACCTCGAGTTAATTCTCATCATATATCCTCCCTTTCGATATTTCCAGGCTCTCTTTATCCATCTCTCTTTCTCTCTTTTTTCCTCTCGCGCGTTTCTTATCTCTGCGCCTCCACGTATTTCCTTCCCGCTCGTTCCACGGTGATCCCGACGCGACGAGGAGAAAAGGAAAAGCGCGGGAATCAGGTGCCAGTTACTGGGGAAAAGTCGAGAGATGATATAAAATATGAGGCTTCGTAAGGCGCGCTTTCCCGCACACGAGAGCACCAAAATAAACGGATCTCGTTAACGCCGACGTCTCATATCTGATTTCCGATCTCCTCCTCTTCTTCGTAATGTAAGTTATCGCGCGAATGTCGCGCCGAACACGCTTAAATCCGAGCCAAGTCTTAACCAGCCAGCCGTATGCGAAATATGCGACCGGGTGTCGATAACGGAAATACGCCGGCGATACTTCGCGATGACGGCATAGAGTTGAAACCGCGCGCATAGTCCGAAACGAGAGACGAGCGTCGAAAACGCGATGGAATTTCAGACAGTTGCAAATTTCGAACTATGCGAATCGTAATAGAGAATACGCGTATTGAGTTTAAATTTTCAGGACATTAACATATTTATATTGTTCAAATATTAACATTGACACATTTAATTGATAGATCGAAAACTAACGCGAACATCGGCGCGTTCGTTTAAATAAAGCGATCGAAGGGGCAAACACGCGGAAAACACGCGCGCGGAAAAGACGTTTCGTCGTGCGCGTTTTAATTTTCAACCTGACACCTCCGGACTCGTCCAATTTCCGGTCCATTGGCGCGAAGCCGCGCGGTGAAGAAGAGCAGAAGCGCGCGTGACCGCGAAAGTCGGCGCGCGACGACGAGATAATAATTCATAACGCCGGCAAAAAATAGGGACATTTTTCTTCGGCATCGACCGACGTAAAAGTTCGTATTCGCTCGCCCGAAATTTCGAGGTGGATTTTCCCTCTTTTATCGCCGAGACACGCGGCAGGGCAGCTCTGACCTACTATTCCGCGCTTTCTCTCTTTCTCTCTCTCTCTCTCTCTCTCACCCTGTATGTTCCGCAATATTTCATAGGTCGCGGTGCGAGTAGTGACGTGCGTCGCGCGCAGACGAAACATAATAATGAAAAGCTCCGCGCTTTCGGGAAAGCGCAATAAGCGACTACACTTCTGTATTTTATAACGCCGCGTTAGGTTTTTGGCTCGGTGCAAGACAAGCGTGAATGCGCGCGAGTGTAGTGCCTAAAATTGTCGCAAACGCACGACGTTTCCGAACGGAAATAACTTTTGACGATTAATCGTATTGAAAAAAAACAAAAACAAAAAAACAGGACGATTTTAGCGTACGCTGTTTCACGAAAAATATGCAACACAGTGACAATTTTATTCATTGTAAACTCGCGTGCTCGTATACACTCGCGAATCGATCGCCATCCGCGACGATATTCAGTACACAAAGCCACATAAAAGATAGTCGTGTCTGTCAGAAGGGAGGAATCACCATTCGTTCAGGTAATACGCGAGAAAGAAGATCAAGTAACGTTTGTGTGTGTGTGTGTGTGTGTGTAATGTGTAGACCCAAGAATTTAGAATTTCACATGGCTGCTTTTGCACACACGCGGAAACGTCTCGTCGTCGAAGAGGATCTCGTACGTGCGTACACGGGTCGCACGTGCTACGAGTTCCCAAGCGGGGGCGAGACACCTTATCCCCGTCCTTCCTATATTTTGCCGCTTCCTCTTTTTCTTTCAATTCACATCACATCCGCGGAATGTATCCGCTTAAGTGATGTGTATCGTCGAACACTACAGAATTTCCGTTTGACGCGACACATCCGCGAAAGAGTTTTACAATTCTAATGACCCGAAGGACACGGAGCGAAAAACCACGTGCTTTGCACGCGATTAACGCTCGAAGTAGCGCTTGTCACACTTTTTACCACCTCGAACAATTTTGAATGAAACCCTCGCTATAAATAAATAAACTTTTTCAATTAGAAGAGCGCGGTGTGTGTATGTGTAAACAACGAAAGAAAATAATTAGAGAAATGGGAATTTATGTGCTCGCATGATCGTCACTTCGAAACTCTCTTCAAGAGTCTTAGCGCGCGCTCTCTTTCTCTCTCTCTCTGCCGCAGTTCTATCCTTCTGTTGGCATCTGCGGAATTTATTTCACTTTCTTTTTATTTTCACTCGAACTTCTTCAAACCCCCAATCTGGAATGCGAAAACGCCGAGTTTTCTTCGAAAGGCACAAAAGAAAGAACCACAAAGGAAAACTTTCGACGATTTATTTCCCACCTCTCATTATTTACTTACTAAATTTAACTACGTATGTATATCATTACTTGTAACACTTATTTATTAATTCAATGACTCGTTGAACAATAGAGAGAGAAGGAAAGAGAGAGAAAGAGAAAGATGTAATGTTGTATAATTGAATTAAATTAATCTTATTTAAATAAAAGTGAAATATAAATAATTTATTACAAAATTATTCCTTTAATATATATTACATGATGATATTCCTCTTGTCTAAATAATAGTAATTACTTGCCTGAGAGATATTTAGAATCTCTCATATATAAAATATATATTTCATATATTTTTATGAAGCAAAATGTCCGGCCATAAATTTCTAACTTAAATAGTTACCACATACAGCGAGCACTGAAACACACGTAAATCACATTCGCATTAGCCAGATATTTAAGCATTAAAATATCGTACAGCTGCAGGTGCGGTAAATGGCATTAAAATAATCGACTCACCAATACGTCCGCGGAAATATGCGCGAGAGTAAAAACCCTCGCCATTATTCCGTTGAATCTCGCGCGCGCCCGATATTTTTTCTCGAGAAAGAGAGAGAAAGAGAAAACAGCGAAAAGCCCCCGCAAAGGTTGCCGGGGAAAAAGAAAATTTAAAAAAACGACGGGTGTCACCTCTCGCGTCCCTCCGATAAAGTTTCCGCCTTCGGAAGTAACGAAGTGCGCGCCTTCGTGCGAACTTCTCGCCGAGCAGCTCTCGCCGACAGTTTCAATTTAAGACAACCGTATTTCCGCGGGATCGAACGCGGAAAATCCAATAGTGATAAATAGACCGCTGATCCGCGCGCAGATGTATCGGACGATCACGATGCGAAATTAAAAATACGAGATGTCGCGTCGTCGATCGCACGTTTTGTTTTCTTTTCTTTTTTTCGACGGATTAAAATTAATCTGACGAAAAGACGCGGAAAACCCGGCAATTTTGCTATCACTTTTACGTTTTGTATAATTGCGCGCGCCGCGTATACATAAAATACGGTAGATCTCCGCGCTCACATCTCACGTCTATCTAAACGTCTCTACGCCACGCGTATATGCGCGAGCATTATTGCAGCGAATAGTAGGTACATTATGTACATCGTGCGAGAAGTATGTGTGTGTATATATATGTATTATATATATATGTGCTGCTTTGCATGCAAAACGTTCGATCATGAGACGATATGTCAATAATGAGGGTGCACAGGTAATGTGCATGTAGAGCACGTGTACGGATTAACGCAACTCCGCAACGTCAAAAGGGAAAAATCTTCTTGCGCAATCGTGGAGACGATACATTTGTTGTCACATATCGACGTTTGTTTCTCTATTAACAAAGACAATTAAAATAGTCCAGATTTTGTGCAAAGTTAAAATTACATTAAAAAAGAAGAGAATTATTTTTAAGGCTTTAAGCACATCGTGCAGGGATTAACATAATCTCGTGGAAGACCTCCTCACACCTGACATAACGTGCTATGCGGTTACGGCGTGTGTATATATCCGGTCCGATATCGACATTAGCAAAGCGCGAACGCGCTTCACGCGCGGTTAATATCCCGTAATGTGATTTACATCCGAAACACGTCACGCATATTAACATTACTGCCGATAAATAATCGAATTTTCCTCAGTTCGTTATTTTTATTTTCTTTCTTTAACGACGTGTAAAACCAAATCGGTTATTCTTTCGCGTAAAATCGCTCATAAGCGATAAAATCGACTAGTAACGCGAATCTCTTTTGTGTAATACGTTCGTAAAAACGTAGTTAGTTGCACACTTACAATTGATAAGTAGTCGAAACGACGGTAGTGTCACATTAATGTTGTTGACAGGTCTCGAAGTAGACGCTCTCTGAGCACCAGCTCACGCTTCAACTGCCGCGGTGGCCAAAATTGACGAGTTTGGAATTGCCGCCTCATCCGTCTTATTCGCCAGCTTATACGGGTTTCCCGTCCGATTTCCATTCGTTTCCAAATCTGAAAAAAAAAAAATAGCTCGGTGAAGGAAAATGTTCCAGCAACAATGAAGCGTCATCGATGCCGTAAATGGCTACAATTTGGCGAGCTGTCACACGAACACCGCGCGCGATAACAAGCCGGCGTTTGACATTTATTCTTCTTCCGAAGAACGAAATTTGTCAACGACACGCCACAGCAATGCGAAACTACGCGTCGTTTCGGATACTTATCAATCGTCCCATGTATTTATTATAGCTATAAGTCTAGCGAGATAAAAATATGTAACGATGTAACAAGAAGCGCAAGCGAAGACAAGATACGCGAACGTGGAAGAATAAAAGACGCGTTATACATCGGATGTCTTTCCTCGCATTCGCTTGAAACATATCCGCAATCGATCACGATAGATGACACGATGAAGAGAGAGAGAGAGAGAGAGAAAGAGAGAGAGAGAGAGAGGAATATACGAGAGAGGTTCTCCAGTAACAGCCCCGTGCAATTATCCGTAAAGTGCACGTGTTACACCGACGCTCGCGTTCTCTTGCAGGATCACCCATGCTCTTTGGGGACTTCAGGATTTCTGAATAATTTCAAGTGCCGCGCGCTCCCCGCGATGCTAATGAGACAAACGGTATTCGGAGAATTTAATTGGAATCCGGCAATTATTAAGAGACTCTAGTGGCAATGAAACCCTTAAAATGGAGTGCCATTTTATTGTGTCGCCGTAATCGCCCGGCGAATCTTCTTTTTTTTTTTAAGAAGAAATCGTTGAAACACATCTCGCGCGCGAGCGAGAAAAATAGGTACATCTTTTTCGGGATTTTCTTAGACGCTAGGAGCTTTTATCATTGCAGAGATCGTTTCGTAAAGCGTGACTAATGAAGATAAACTTTGTAGAGGTGCAATTAATTAAGTACTGTGTTTTTTTTTATCCGCGTCGTTGCGACGATGATATTTTTAATTAAACGTCCCAGATCTTATATTGTGACAAAATTAACATATTATATTATCGTGTAATATATATATATATATATATATAACAGTTTTATTGCCCACATACATATATATTACCCACATATATATATATTGACACGTATGTAGGTAATAAAACTGTTATGTTTATGAAACATGAGCCTGAGAAAGTCGCCAACAATGTTTTTTTGACAAAAATAAACTTTTCAAAGCTGTGTAACTTATTTCACTGTAAAAAGTATAATTTACTAGATTAATAAATATTATTTAATAATTAAATAATTTAATATCAGTAAAATAACATATTTTTATTGCTGTCAAACATTTTTTCTCAAGATGAAGATTTAAAATATTCGACTAATATCTTATTACTATATTAGTTCTACAATTACGTGTCACACAAACATCTATATCGTGGAAACATGTACCACATCTGTAGTATCCATATCATACGAAGAGACAGGTGATACGGTGTACAACTTTGTACCTTTACAACGATAATATAATAATATTGATATTAATAATTGTGCTTTAAATAAATTTGAATAACGAATTTTAATAAATCGGATATTCCATTTATCGAGCACGCAAACGTGTGTGTATTAAAATACTTTTTAGCCAATAAAGCAAATAATTGTGTGTCCGGCATATATATTCGAGCTTCTCCCGCTTATCGTGCAAAGATACCCGTATATATGCGTGTGCTATATTTTTGAACCACACCATAAGCAGAACATGTTACTGCATATGACAGTCCGCAATCTGTGCAAAGTGGGGCGGAAAAATATACACACACTTATACATATTATCTAATAAATCGTCCGAAACATATACAAGGTTCTTATTTCTCTTATATTCTATACACCACCATCCCAAACCCTACAAACAAACAGTTGCCTGCAAAAGGAAAAATATAATAAAACCAAACGTACTACTAAACCTACTACGCAAACTATCGCAACCAAAAACCGCCGTTACTTTTCATGACCTCAAACTTACCATACCTAAACTCTAAACCAACATGTTGAAACACCATCACACAATAAGTCCGAAAAACGACATCCATACAAAAAAAATACTACACTTCGATCTTAGCCATTATAGCAGAGAAGCGGTGCCGTCACATACTCATTCACTAGCTTCTAAGCCGAATATGGGAAAAATAAAAAAATATACTCCTAGAGCTCGTCAAGACGCGTCGATTGATATGGTCATTTATTTAAAAATGTCAATTTTTACAAGTTGTACTGCTGGCACAAAA
>QVOA01002985.1:0-10420 GCA_014825685.1 Pseudomyrmex cubaensis
GCGCTGATTGGCTTGATTTATTCAATAATTACTCCTTTATTATATGTAATAGAAAAAAATGGTTCAGGACTTTTCGATTCAGAATAACCGCTTCTATCTACCTACGAGCGGTGATACGGTCATTAACCAGACACTCTGTATATAGAAAACGTAAAACAAAAGCAAAATAAATGCGATATGCAACATCTCTTTTTGAAATATATATATTTCATATATATTTCAAAATCAATAAAATATAATTGGACAACTGTGATAAACATAAAAAAAAAAAAAAAAAAAAAAAAAAAAAAAAAAATGTTGTTACATTCTTCGTTCGTTATGAATATAAAATAAAGCAAAGGAAGTCGTCAAAAGTAGTGTCTGTTATTCTCTTTTATTCCGCTTTCATATATTGCATGTTTCATCGTCTGAGTAAGAGACGATAGAATAAGAATATGACTTTGTTTTAAGAAAAATGTTAAAATTATTACTCCGTTTCTTGAAAGAAAGAAAAAAAAGAAACAACATAATGCTGCTCTCTTTCTCTCGAAGTCGTTGAGTCGTCTTATTTACTCGTTGTATATCTCTGAATTTTCTCTTTAAGTCTTCCTCTCTATCGTCTTTCTTTGAGTCAATAAAACGAACATGATTTGAGAACAGTTGCGTGTATAAAGGATATCAATCTAAAATAGTTCGTGTAGTAAACTGTGTTGAAATAAAATAGATCTTTTATTCTCTTTCTCTCTTGCGTCTTTTTTTAATATAAATCATCTGCGCGTCTTTCAGTGTCTACGTCACAACATACACACGCGATATCAATTTATAAATCATGCATTTCAAAGTACTTAAGTTATAAATCATGCATGTCAAAACATATGTTCATATACATTGAGTAATGTTCATATACATATATTAAGTAATGAATGGTTTTTTTGAAAAGTAACACACGCACATAGGAGAGACCGGGGTACATTATCACACGCAAATTCTATTATTAAAAATAACAAACTGTACACCATATTATGTAATATATTGAGTACATTACATAATAATCACATTCTTTAGCTTTAAGAAAACCAAATATTATTTTTATATATCTTTATACAAACAAATTTATTTAATGTTAAACACGATCGTGCAAAGTTATCAGCGTGCCCTGTATCCGGAGTTAATTGTCACATAAGCCAAAATTCTAATTTCCTTGAGTATAAAGATCAAAGTAAATATCTGAAACATGTAATATATAACTAAGTAATTCTTTTTCTTGTAAATCACTAAAAATCTTTTTTGGTTTAGCATAACTCACACTTGTACAAATCATATTTTTACATATGTCTGTTTCTGAAATTTTCTTACAATACCGAACATACGATAGTTTACTTTAAAAAATAATGTAGGCTGTCGCATTAACAAAGTTTTTCTTAAAACTATAGTACGACGCATCCTACTGCGCACGACGCTATTACTTCCTCGCGCATATTCACTATGTGACAACTTACCTTGTCTCATTTGAGTCAACTTACCCCGTTTCATTTGAGTCAACTTATCCTAAACGGTCATTTTAAATAAAAGATATTATATTTATAAACTGCAATGCGATGACAATTAAACAAATATAGGAAAAATTATTTAAAACTACCATATTTCTTATACCTAAGATAAAATTGTAATTAGAAATTTTAAAATTAGTGAAATTATTAAAAAATCAAGGTAAGAAAAATCTTCTTGCCATATTTAGTTTTACAAAAATGGTCATAAATATCATATATTATGTTTTTAAGAAAAGCTATTTTATACACGTTACTAACACAATAATAGCTTACAATATAAAGAAGAATATTTTCCAAGATTTAGTAAGCAAGATAATAGCAGTTTGACTAACTAACTCCCTGTGACAACTAGCCTCGGTCTCCCCTACATATACCGTATATATACGTATATCTACGTCTGTTTATGTATATCTACGGCAACTTCATAAATATTTAGGAACGTAAATCGTCTAACCTTACGAATCTTAAATGCGTGAGTTTTGTTAGAGCTAGTCTACAATAAAAGTAGTAAAACTGTAGGAGTAGAATAAATTGTCTTCAACACGCGTCTTTCATTGGTTGACAGTAAGGCAGTAGGCAGTGCAAAATGGGAACTGCCCATTTCGTTACTCCCGTTGTTACTTTGCCGAAAAACAGTTTATTCTCTACTGCTACAGTCTTACTACCTTCATTGTAGACAAGCTCTTAAGTATCACGGATTTGCCGTGTCTGACAATCGTTCTGGGTACAAAAATAGTCGACAGTGTATCAAAGATCAAAGTCGTTCGCGACAAATTCCTCGATGTAAGTTTCTCGTCTTTCTGTCACTTTTGTCTACGATAAAAAATAGAAACTGAGAGCGCGCGAGAACAAGCTGTGATTAAATGTCCATAATATATAAATCTTTGCCTTTAGATTCAAATACTTTTTGCTTTGTGCTAATTATTACTTTTAGAAGAAAGAAAGAAATTATGGCGCATCGTGTCGAACGTTGCTCCTGATCTTTAAAAGTTTAAACGACAAGTCTGGAGATAAATGTTCGGATCATTAAATAAATTTTGATGACTTAGCTCGCACAGTCTAATTAATGGGGACAATTTTTACAATATAGATAGAACAAAAGAGTCTTCTAAGATACGAGAGAAAAATTATAAAATCAATAAAATCTCGGTAGGTGGTGCCTAGCTCTCTTTCTCTTTGTTTCTCTCTCTGCCGCACGTACTTTCAACTTCACTTTTCTTTCTGAACTCCTTTTCTTATTCTATCTTTTCCCTGTTCTTTTATTAACGAGTAATCGCGGTCAGCCGAGATATCCTTTTTATTTGTCGAGAGTATTAGTACACACAGACGTGTATATTTTAACGTACATTGAACGTCATGAATAATATTGCGTAGCCTTTAGCAACTCTTTATTGTCTAACTCTAAATTAAGTTAACGTTGTTTAGATTCTGTGAAAATAAATCAATATTCCAGTTTTACAAGTTTTTCAATTGTGACTTTACATTGCTCATCTTTTTTCTTTCTTGTCTTTTGTCTGCAACATCGATAGAGAATTTGTGTATCTTCCGTATTTGAAATATTTATTGGGAAAACTTCGATCCGCCACATAATATTTCACTCTTATAAGACAAGCTCAATATTTGAAAACTGGACGTGTGTTTATACTATACAAAATTGATTTATTTATGAAAGGTTATTCACAGAACACGTATTCAATACGTCAGAATATATTTCAATATTAAATAGATTAGATTATTATTTTATTTTGACAAATGTAATAACAGACAAAATATACAATGAATGTCTGCAATCTATCACATAAACATTAATAAAGAAAATTATATGTATATATTTGATTACTATCGTCCAATTATACGTACATATAATATGTTATTATTTTCTAATTATATTTAGTATCTTTAATTTATTGGTACATATTTATATTTTGCTATTTATATTTATATTTTACTATAAAAAATACGGAGACTTTAATAATAATACACTCATTCACTTTCTAAGCATAACATGTAACACAATCTATGCAAACAAAAAAATTCGGTTTAAATATTAGTTTAGATATCAGCACTTATCACCTTTTGTGTCAACTGATTTACGATTACCGATCAATGACATCTGCACCGTCAAATTCTGGCCTCGTCCACTGGCTGCAGGTGTGGACATTGGCTACGAGTAGAACAGTCGACTGCCCACCACCTTGTCGTTCTTTTTTTCTCTTTTCTTCGCCAAGGGTGGACACACGCTTGGCCCTCGTCGTCGTCCCCACGAATTCCAGGGATCAATGCGTCGGTGCACCAAAACGCCTGCGCTACCCCTTCCTTCGATGTCCCTTCATCCCTTTCTATCGTCCCCTCCACGCCCGTACCAACGGCAACGGCAACCCAGCAGCAGCAGCAGCCAGCAGCAGCGGCAACGACGATACTATCACAACAACGATATTATCATCGGCACAAGTTACAATCCTACTTCCTATGTCGGTGCCGCGATGCTGGCGTTGTACCTTCGCTGATATTTGGTAGTCTGGCCGGTGTAACTGGTTGTGTCGAAAATATATTCTTTTTCCAACGTAGACAGAGTCCGCCATACGCTTTGCGATCTACTACTCACACCCGTTATTCCCCCGTTCTCGTCTCTTTTACTCTCTATATACTGTCCCCTACGTTACTCCCACTCCAACGGCAACACTCCCTCGCAGTCGCTCCGTGCCGCGTGCGCGTCACCCGACCCTCGGAAATTCTAAAAGCGGTTCGCGCCTGTGCAACGTACGCGGGGGTGAGGACCGAAAATCGAGGTGAAAGGAAACTCCGCGGATCCGGCCTAAGGGTTTCTCCTAGGGCTGATGCGTGTCGGCCGTGCCCTCTCGCGTGTGCGTCCTACCAGCGCGAAAAATTGATACATAGTGTGTATACATACACAATCACACGTACACACATACACACACATATATACACACATACATTCAAACACACATACACGCATTTATACGCGCGCGCGTGTCGCGCCCGTGAGTATACGCGTATAATCCGTGCGTGGATCTGCGACGCATCGCCGATATTTTCACTTTGTCGCACTCGCTTCGATTCTATTTTGTCGATCCGAGAGAAGCGAGAAAACCTGCGTGTTTTATCAGTGATCGGAGAATCGCGTTTCTTCCACAGTGTACGCGACAACCCGGTGACGTTCGATCGCGCGGCTATTTTCTCCAGTGACACACTTTCATTTGCGAGAGAAGAGAAATAACTGTCACCTCGAGCTTCAGTAATGGCAGGAAAAAACTGTGTATGAAATAGTGTGATTACCCTCGAGTGCACGCGGCAACCTGCAGGAGCGCAAGTGGGAGTTTGCGAGTGTGACATATCAGTGCATCGTTGTTTGAGCGCAGTGACTGTACACGACGCAAAGTTTTCTTGAGTGAACTCGTAACCAACGCGCGACCTGCATAGTGGTTTTCGCCGTCATATGCTTAATCGTTAATCAGAAAATCGCGTAGTGCTGAGTGACTTGCTATCGGAGTAGTCTCTTGGTGGTGCACGATCAGAAATTCGAAGGATCGAGTCGCTTCTGGTGCGAGAAAGATCATGTGGTTCCGATTGCAACCCTCTATCGAGGGTTGAGCCACGCGATCGGCCGACACGGATACGCGAGTGTTGTGCGCGACGAGCTCGTCGTTGATCGTCTATATCCGAAGACGACATCCCTGCTTGTGACGCGAGGTGATCTCGCCGAGGACTAACCGTGTACCACATTCCCGCGTTGCAAGTAAGTCTCTAGCTAGATCAGCAATTTCTCGATAATAATGTACAGTGTTTGCTCTCTGTCTTTTTGTTCGAATTACGTGATTACGGATTATCGTGTTTAGATGTCGTGCAGTTGAAATTGATGGAAATCTATCCGGAGAACTATCATATAAATGAAATCGTGTGAAATTAAAGTGCCGTCATCCCAGTAACTTTCAATAATATGTGTGTATCCACATAGAATGTGTATATATAGAATAGAGAATTTTGTTTAGCACATCAAAAAATAAAATATTTTTTTGTTAAAATTGGTAGAGAACACTATATTATATTATTATTTTTGATGCAATATTATTTTGAACTACTTATTTAGATTGCAGAGTAATTCTCGTCGAAATACGAACGTAAGTTTGATAGTTAACAAAAGGCGAGACACGATATATTTATTATGAAATATAAATAATAAAATATATCATGTAACTATATCATGAAATATAACACCTAGACACGGTTTTTGAAATAATATTACATGTACATACATGCATATACTACTTATATACTAAAATATAATTTGTAAAATAACAAATGGAAAGAGAGCAAGATTAGATTATATGTGAAAACCACGTGTAAATCCCGTACGTATTAATATCGGTATTTTTTATGAAGTCATCAATTTCAACTTTATTTCAAACATTAAGCGTTATCGCTTTAGCTAATGTCATAATATTGTTAACTCTCAAGATGCTTGCAAAATTTTCTATCATACAGAATTTTATCGTAAAACTGCTAAGCTTTCGAGGTTGAGGAAAAGAAGAAAACATTGAACGTAATCATAGCATCCGTAATCGCGTGAAGTTTTAGAACTTGCGATTATTCAATAGGCAAAACGATAGTTTTTAGTCGCGCTCGCCTACTGTGCGAAAAGTTCTCGACGTCTTATTCGTTTTTCGAAGGTAATTGTCACGATTAAAATTTTAAAAGAAATTTTGATCGTGCCTACTTTTTTAGGTCACAAACTCTATCACCAAAATAAAAGCTTTCCTGAATCCTCACTCTAGTTGATATCTCTGCGAATTACAAAACGTTTTAGTTAACGCACCGTCGTATTATCGAAGTATTCTCGAGCTGTTTGTTGTTTTTATCGCAAATCATTGAACACTAAATCTTTTCGATTACACTAATCGACACGTGACAGAGTCGTGAATAAGAAGAATGATTCCTAGTAGATTTTTTTAGCGCTGATTACGAATCTAGCCGTAAAAATTGCTTAGCACGTCAGGATCCTGAGAAAATTGTAAATAAATATGCAAAAAATGCTGTTTTTTAACACTTTTGCACCAATTATATCTTTTAACTAGGACGTGATATTGAGTGCTACAAAGGTACAAAAGAAAGCTTTTGACTTGCACCTGACGCAGCAAATATAACGAAAAAGTTTGAACCAACAAAGGCAAATTGCGTACAAAGATCAAAAGTTTCAGGTTTAGTGATATCCTTAATTTTTCTAATTTTTTTGTAGAATTTATTGACCTAGATTGGTTTTTGATAAAAAATATTTTTAACAATTTGTTTAAACCGTTTAAAAATGACAAAATAAAAACTACACATATTTTTTGGTAAAATTATAAATGACAAAATAAAACGTACACTGCCCGAAATTTCCACCGGATTTTTCGACAAAATCTTGTACTTATTACATGTTGATAAGTTAATATTTGATATGATTGTAGGATTAATTAAATAAAACAATTGTGTAGTTATATTAATAAATAATTACATTTATTTATAAAAATTATAAAAATATATATTTTATCAATGACCAAAATGCAAAGTTTCTATAAAGCCATACTCTTTTGGATTATGTAAATTCAAAATTAACAACAACTAGTACTATGTTTGTATAATATGTATATATTTTTTAGTTTGTCACTTTAATTTAAACAAAAACGGTTTAAACAAATTGGTAAAAGTGTTTTTTGTCGAAAAACTAATCTGTGTCAATCGATTCTACGAAAAAATTAATAATTAAGGAAATAACTAAATCTGAAACTATCGTCCTTTATACGCAATTTTTCTTTGTCGATTCGAACTTTTTTATACTTGCTGCATCAAGTGCAAGTCAAAAGCTTTCTTTTGCACCCTCGTAGCGCTCAATATCACGTTCCAGTTAAAAGATATAATTGATGCAAAAGTGTTCACAAGGGCATTTTTTGTATATTTACTTGCGATTTTCTCAAAATCCTGACGTGCAATTTTTTCGGCCAGATTCGTAGCGCTAAAAAAATCAATTAGAAACCACTGATGGTATTTCTAAACTTGAAAAAAATCATATTTTGTCAACCAAGTGTTATCAATAGATTATCGAAATCTTCCGCGATATATTGTTTATATGTGTGTATGTGTACACACACACACACACACACACACACACACGCACACGCACACAAATAACCAAACAAACAAAAAAATGTGCATTCATAATTGTGACAATTTTTTGGTTTTCGCATTGGAAGTATTTTCTTAGCTTAATCCCGATAGAATGTGTATATAATGAGTTTGTATATCGCCTTATCGCGTAAATCTATTTTATAATATTGTTCTATTTGAATAGCACAAATGCGTGATGATACATAAAATGCGCCACGCGATGCAAATTGTATGAGAAAGATCGTTTGTTTCTCCGAACTCTCAAGGCCACTTAATCATTATAAATCCCGACTACGCGATTGAATAAGCCTCAAACACGGCGCGTGACGTGCCATTGATCATTGCATCGTTTGCGTGGTTAAGGTCTTAATGTTTCTATATAGTAGTAATGTTTCTATATAGTGCTCGATTTTACTGTTATTAAATCGATATATATGCATACATATATAACGCGATGAGATAAGCAGCAGCGCGCTGTTATTCGTTACCGCTCTGATTATTATTACCGCTCTTTTCTCTACAATAGACTATTACTCTATAATATGTTTTATCTAGAGCAATCAGCGAATGATTATAGCGCATATCATGCAAGCTACTTGCTTTTAAAATGTGGACGCATTTTTCATTGTGCACCGCTGTAGCGGAAATTTCACATTCAAATTCAATATTTTAGCTGTCGTTTTATCTTTTGAACAGACTGAACGCTTTAATAAATTACATGTCAACGACTTTGACATTTTCATAAATTATGAATGTAACGCGCTATTTACTACGCGTCTCTCTGTTTTTATTTTTAACAAAACATATCGTATAATTAAACTCACGCAAATGTTACAAACTATCGCATATGCAAGCTTTGCTACTGTAAAACTGAACTTTGAAGAACACATCTTTAAATACATCTTTAAATGTATATATACATACATACACATTATTACATTTTTTTTGAAGTTTATAAGGTTTTTCTCTCAAATTAGAGTTTTTGCCCTTAAATCTTCTAGTGTTAAAGTTTCCGTCAACACACAATAATGTTTTTTTATTTAACGCGAGCTACTGCGAGAGTCTTCGGTGGTTCTTCTTTCTTAAATTCAAAATCCTTGCTGAAAATCCGATCACACGATTAGTACAAGATATATGAACATTACTGAGACAGATCGCCTCAATTGCTCAACTTAACTGTCCTTTGATGCGCTCTCTGTGTTCTTAATTTAATTCATTATACTATATCGCCGCGAACTTTCGAGATATATATCTATATGTAAATAATACACACATTTTACCAACTCGGAATCTACTACAAATTTTGAAAGAATGCAAGCTTCATTGTATGACCACAGTTCGATGTGTCATTGATCATAAACAGAGCGGATACAACTCTCGCGTGGAATCTTGAGATTTTCGATGTAGTTACGTTAATTTTACGAGCCGCCCTAGTTTTCCGCTCCTTCGTTTTGCTTTTCCAGACATGACAACGCTGTCAGAAAATTACGTACAATGATGTGTCGACAAGTGTGTCGATCTTTTCTCTTCTTCTCTATCCTTCTCTCTTTGTTTCCAAACCGGATGTTCTCTGTCTCTTGACTTCAACCCACTGTTAGTCAATATAATACGCCGTAGATTGTTTGCTCGAGAAGATTATTTCTTTTTATAATCCGCGAGACTTTTTGTTATTTATATACACTATTCTTCAAGGTATTTCTTTTTTCACGTACATCTTCTTAGTCGTTTCGCGCAATCTATTTTAATTTAAAATAATTAATAATTGTGTTTGGTCTTTTCTCTTCTTTTTTTTTATATATTTATTATATAATATTCTATTTATTAAAATTCTATAAGTCTACAATATATTGTAAACAAATTATTTTTTTTATTGGTTATTTTACCAAGTACGATATACACACTGCGTGATATATGTGTGTGTACGTGTAATAAAGTGCATCATTTGTGTACCAGCTTATCATCTTCTATTATTATATTGCTCTGGAAATTATAGAAAATATTTATTAAGAAATATATATACGGTCATAAGAGCCGTTTGCAGGATGTTGTGCGGAAGTATGCGTGTATATGTGTATATATATATGAACACACACACACACACACACACACACACACACACACGTGTGTGTGTGTGTTCACATGTAATTTTTACAATTGAGTTTTTGAATTGAGATTTCAATTCTTAAAATCATATAAGATGTTATATTTGCATTACATATATGAGAGACTCCGTAAACTTTTCTAACTAATTTTAAATTTTTTATTGTATAGTTTTAGTAGACCACGCTGGTCTCAGTAAGCGTTATTAATTTATCAAGTCCATCTTTGATATGTGTACGAATGTTGCGAGGAAGACTCCAAGTGCCTCGGTGGCCTAACAGGGAAGGCGACGGTGACGGTCCGGAAAACCGGAGATTCCAGGTTCGACTCCTGGCTGAGAAGTATTTTTTCACAATATTTTAAAATAAGTTAGGGGGGTATACGGGGTCTTTCTTACATGAGATACAAATATAGCATCCTATATGATTTTAAGAATTGAAATCTCAATTCAAAATCTCACTTGTAAAATTTATATGTGAACACACACACACACATACACACATATATATATATATATAGATATATTGTTTTTTTTTTAAATACGAAAGTAAAAACCAGAGAGCCAGAGGTCCTGGGTGTAGGTGGACGTTAAATTAAAACAACAGCAATTGCAGTTTAGTGGACGTTTC
>QVOA01002986.1:0-10184 GCA_014825685.1 Pseudomyrmex cubaensis
TTTTTTTTTTTTTTTTTTTTTTTTCGGTTTCTCATATAAACGGCCTTGAAATTACGTCAGAGACAAACAGATTCCCCGTTAACGAAATATCCTTAAACGAGACTCTCCTACGAAATTGACAATGATCTCTCGCTCTGTATTCGTTCAGGTTTTGCTTCTCTGTTCTGTTTTGTTCCTCCTTTTTCGTTTATCTCCGCATATCGTCTCTCTGTCTTTCACTTTCGTTTTTAATTATCTCGCGCAGAGCACGTGAATCGCGCATATCAGATGTATACACACACCCACACACGCACACATACAAAACTTCCCGTTTGCCTATGATACGAGATAGAGGCTATATACTTTGTACAACGTTTTAAACTTTACAGAACACCAAAACGACTAAAAATAGCAGTCACTGACACATCTTTCTTCCACTGGCTGGTGAAAACTTGCAATTAGTTAGCATTTTTTTTATTTGAGATAAGCAACGTTTTGCACTTGTTGATGAAATCCATGTATATTTATCTGCTAATCCATATATTTGTATTGCTAAGTGTTCATTATTTCATCAGAGAATGACAATAATGATGTGTGTACGTAAATGTTAATTACGTACACGGAGCAGATAATTTTTCTTTTCTACACTGCTTATGTTATGTAATAATATATACAGAAAAAGAGTAAAACTATATTTAAAGACATTGAGAAATATTTATAATAACACACAAAACAAATTGATAAATATGTGTTATTATTTTTCTTAATATAGCTCTAATTATACCAAGAAAGAAAAGGATATGCTTAGTAGGAGATGCTAACCAAGATCCTTCACTGAGTGCTGCTGCTCAACACTTTAAAGTACCAGTAATTATTTCTGAGACCGGCACAGAATATGTCGAGGATACTTCTTACAATACTTACTTCGTGCTCAAACAATTTGAAGGACCTGAATATGATGTGTTATGCAAAAGCGCTCATAGGTTAGTATAAACAGCAATGTAGTCTTTATGATAAATTATATGACAAATTAATTGTGCAACAGACGTATTTATAATTTTGAAGTCCTGTTTTACAGCTATATTGGCGTATGTTTGTTTCATAACTGATTTATATAATTGTTTCTCTGTGTTATCAGAATCCTGGGACCTACGGCTTTGCTGCAACTGGCAGAAAAGAAAGAATCTCTGCCCAGTCTGAAAAGACCAATGTATACACAAGCCATGGTAGGCACAGTAGTGGTGTTTAGCGGTTTTCGAACTAAAGAGGATGAATTGGTTAGTTTATTATTTACATTTATGCACAGTTTTTTCTGTTCTTTCTTCCTAAGATAAAATATTCTGTATAACTTTTGTAACATGATATTTTCTAACAGCGCAAGTTAGCAGCTATGGTTCTCAATATGGGTGGTAGCATCCGGAAGGAAATGGGAACTAAAATAACACATCTTATTGCAAACCATTGTGGTGGAGAAAAGTACAGATATGCTGACACATTCAGTTTACCCATCATGTCAGCAGACTGGGTGGTAGCTTTGTGGAATGCCAGAGATGATGTTTACAGTTACGCGTTTGATGAGGAATTGGTAAGGAATTTCTAAATATTAGGAAATGAAATTCCAAGTTTTTCAACATTTGTGTTTGACTTCGCATACAGTAATTAACATACTTAAATACAACAATTACAACAGTACTGCTATGAGAGTATTAAGATTTATGTGAAATATCTTGAATATAAATTATTTCAGCGTTAATAATAATAACATCTATCAGCGTTAATAATAACATCTATAATTGTTAACGCGCCACAGTCTTAAGATTTTTTTATTAAAAAAATTAATTCTGATTACAGATAACAACATATAAGCTGAAACCGTTTTATGAAACAAAAATATGCTTTTTTGGATTTCCCGAAGAAGAAAAAAGACATATGTACGAGGTTCTGGAACAACAGGGTGGTGAACCGGCTGAAATTGACGATCCAAATTGTACACACGTAGTAAGAAAACAAAACTATATATATATACAATTTTGATAATATTTATTTATAAATTCTATATATAAGTATACACACAACACACATATACAATACTGCACTTCATAAATTGATGCACATGATATAGGTGGTAGACGTACCTGATCCTTACTACAGGAAATGCAACAACGCGAGATTATCATATCTTAAGAATTCACACAAACGAAATCCTCTTTCCTCAACGGACTTTAAATCAATTCTCTCTTATCTTCGTAATCCTTGTTTGGACGCAGTTTGTAACACAACAAACGTTGATAATCGCAATAATAATAATGACGCAAACATCGGTAGCATGCGTTTTGCAAAATCTCAGGATAACTTCTCTTTGTCAAAAGATATTTTATCAACTTCGCTTGATTTAGAACACAATACTTACAGCGATCTGATTTCTAATAACGTCAGCAAAGATTCTGCTGTTGGTATGGACGACAATTATTGCGATTTACAAACTTCAGTTATTAAATCTGGCCACGTATTTCGTCACTTTGCAGAGCAAAGTGATTCCGGTTTAGACCTAACCAAATCGTCTAATTTATCTGCGTTTTCCACGCTCGGTAAATGTTCGATCCCGACGACATCAACAATGATCAGCAACAAAAACGTTAAATTCCACATTTCCGACAGTTCTTTATTTGATAACGAACATTCTCGATATGATATCGCGTCACATTTTTCGACAATGGCGGACGATTTAAAACCGTCTATATCTTCTGAAAAGAATAATCTCCACGACGTTTGTACGTCATCAATAAATAATAACTCCGTATCTCTGAAATATCGCAAAAATGTTCATTACATACAGAATAACACATCAAAGAATAAGATAATTCCAAAGCGATACATAAAGTGGAAAAAAGCTAATTCTTGCACGTCTGTTCATAAAATGGCGAAACTTGAAAAATGTAAATTCCTGAAAGTGCGCTCGTTTCCAAATATACGGAAACATCGTGAGGAGCAATATAGCGATGCAATTTTGCACAATGCATCACGCGGAGAAAGGCGTAAACACTCGTTTAAGTCGCACACGTCTAATTTCTCGGAAGATCCTTCCCGTCCGATACTGTCCGATGATGAGCAAGACATTTTCATTAATCCATACTGCTCGCCTTCCAAAAACACTCTCTTTAAAAACAAGTGTACGTTCCTGTCCAAGTCTTTCCCCGCACTATCTATACAAACTGCAACCGCTAAACACGAATTAAAGAGCACTTTCATATCTAATGGAAAAACTTACAATTCGCCATTTATATCACACAACACGAAGACTCTTCACGAGGACATGAAAGTTCAAGAAGATAAATCATTATATACGGTACTTCACGCTAATTTCTTTTTCGCATTGTTTATAAGATGTTAAAAGAGGTGTATGGAATAATATTATTATACATAGGAAATTTTTTACTGTATTTGTTTAATCTGTATCGTCAATCTTATTGTTTACTGTTTCGTTATACATAAAATATTTGTTGCTTTGTGCAAACCTAAGTAAATAGAGGTAACCCTGTATTTCGGAATTTAAGATGAGATGATCTCTAAAATGTATGAAAGTTGGAACTTCTGTAAACATGTTTATCCTAGTATTTGTCTACACCTAATTGTGATTATCATCAGAAATGCTAATAGGCACAATATCACATACATTACACGTACATCCACATATACAATCCAATTTTTACTGATCTGATCGTAAACGATGTTTATTTTCAGCAAAAAACTTGTTTATCAATATATTGCATTTGTTTAAGGACAATCTCAATTAAAATGTTTTCTAACAAGTTTAGCAAAACAATCATAAGCACTTTGGTTATGTGTTTTGCTAAATTTGCGATCATCAATGTGACATAATGGTGTATCGATTTCTAAGATTGTTACCTTTATGTTGTTTAATTCTCTGAAAAATTGTTGTTGTACTTTATGTTATTTTAAATGTGATATGTTACAGGATAATATATTGTATTCAGTAACTTCTTTTAGTTCAGTAACTTCTGTCCTGTGTTGTCTATTACGATCTGATAAAATAACGATAAAAATCTAATAGTAAAATTGTTAATGTCACAGGTTGTTGACGAGTCTAATGTAAGTGTAATACCACATTTGGTATCAAAATCGGCTCTCATTGTTAAAACTGGATGGTTCTGGACATCGGTTCAGAATGCGGCCAGATGTGATGAAAACGAATATTTGTTCGAACATGTAAGTTAATAATAATGTATACAATACTAATACATGCAATATCTTTCTACATATTAAAAAATTTCATGTATATATAAAATTATTATTTAGTATTTAGAAACAGTTCTGTCTCCTACTGCATCTGGTAGGCGAGACAGTCAACAGAGTATGACGTTGCCGAACCATCCCTATTTGAGCAAGCCATTATCTAATTTATTACAATACGGAGCGAATTCACCAGCAAACGTCAGTGGAAGCTTCTTAGATAATACAGCAAGTCCAGAGAAACAACTTCAAGATGGTATGCGTCTGATCATACTTTAATATTTGTCTCTTTTTTTGCAATTTTAATACATTAATAAATTAATTGTAGTTTTATACATTGAGATTATAACAAAATTATTCATCGTTAACTATATTGGTTATTATAGATGTAGAAGCTGTTACCACAGATAATACTAAAGAACATTTATCGAAACGTCATAAAGTGTTTCTTGAACTAGTAGAAACTGAATCCAATTATGTGGGCATTCTCAATACAATTATGACGGTAAATATTTGTTGTACGTTAAGATCTATGTCCACGATACTAGAAATAAGCAACTTTTGATCACGAACAGCACTGTCTAGAGTTATCATAGTGCAAACTTTTTAGTTCGACAAGTCGATCAGAGATATCAGACCGATTTCTAACATCGTCGACACAGGACTTTACATTCTAGAAAAACAGACTTGGTTTAATATTTGTTTGTTATATTTTGTTTGCATTTTATGATTGTAGCTGTTTAAATTGCCGTTGGAAAATCTCATAGGAAAAAGTGGAAAAGAATTACTAAATAGCACAGAAGTAAAAATTATATTTGGTAACTTTCCTCCCATTTATGACGCTCATAAACAATTGTTGGAGGCACTGCATTATAGTGCCGCTAATTGGACAGAAGACATCAGTATCGGCAAAATATTTCTGAAATTTGAACCGGACTTGGTTAAAGCATATCCTCCCTATGTCAACTTCTTTGAAAATACGAAGCAAATGCTAGAAGAATGTGATCAAAATAAACCACGGTTCCATGCGTTTTTGAAAAATTGTCAGACGATACCTGAATGCGGCAGACAGAGTTTGAAAGAATTATTAATTAAACCAATACAACGATTACCTAGTATCAGCTTATTGCTAAACGGTAAGAAATAATTTCAATGCTTTAGTCTTGTCATTAAATAAACAGGTTTTGAGTTTTGCTAACAACTAACTTTCTAACTTTTTTTTTCTAGATATTCTTAAGCATACCGACAAAAGTAATCCGGACTATAACGCTCTAGAAGCTTCCCTTAGCTGTATTAAAAAAGTTATGACATATATAAATGAAAATAAGAGAAAAACCGAACGCCAACTAGCAATATTCGATATTTTTAATGAAATTGACAATTGCCCGCCGCATTTAGTTTCTTCGCGTAGATCGTTTATTAGTAAATGTGATGTCATAGAAGTTACAGAGGGTCTTAGTGGACGAGGTGATCATCTAGTATTGTTTTTATTTACGGATACTCTCGAAATATGCAAGAAAAGATCGAAGACGTTTAATTCGAAAAGTCCTAGTGCAAACTTACAGTCAATTAAACTAAATCAAGGAAAACCATATAAGCATGTTAAAATGCTGTCGTTAACGAGTATAAGAAAAGTTGTGGACATACGTGAAACTGATGGTGAGACAAAAAATAGTTATTACACATATATAAAAGTTCTTAAGTAAATTATGTGATTTGCGATTAATTTATTTCTTTATCTTCCAGAATGCCAAAAAGTATTTGCACTTGTGGTGCGTAACACTCAAGAATTAAAAGAAAAATTATTATCATTTGTAATAATCGATGAAGAAGTTAACAAAGCGCAGTATTTAGAAACTCTTTGTAAACAGATGGCTTTTGTCATCCGCATAGCTGACGCTGTACGTTTACTTCAGGATTAATTTTCATAAAGAGAATGTTTATTTATTGTTTATTTGTTGCGTTAATATCAATTCTTTTTGTTTTCAGGACACGCTACTGATTAGGTATGATTCGCGTCAGCTTGAAGTTAGTACAAGCGATGTAGCGTCGGGAACATTAAAGAAAACAATTAAGTGAGTATACAAATTGCGCTCTTTAGAGATAAGATAGGAAACGATAGGTTATAGTGATAGTTACATATAGAAGGATGATAATGTCGTATATATTGAGAAGTGTGTTTCTGTAAACCTTGTTTTAGATGTTGTCCATTTGCTAGTACAATCATGTAACTCTGAGATGATTCTATTATCAAATGTACATTGATAACAAATAGAGATATTGTAATAGTCTGTAAAAGATTTATTTTCGTAAATATATTAGATAGTTCTCTCAAAAATAAGATTTGAAATATAAGCATTATTATATTTCAATCGCCTGATATGCGTATTTCTACAAAGCAGTATCTAAAACGATTTATTATTGTAAATATTCTACACTATTTTGCATGATGTAAAAGAATAATGGGACACACCCGTTTGGTTGCAGGAGCCTATTTCATAATTTTTATCTGGAGTATATGGACCCGTATGTGTTCCTACTCAATAGCATGTGTGAAACCACGTTACATGTCCCACTACCGTCAGTTTTTGCACCAGGCTGATTATATTTTTTTACTTGCTTTTTATCCTCGAATCCTACTCAGTGACGTAATTATTTTTTAATATGAGAAAAAAAAAGAAACAGTTTGAAGTGCGTAATAATGACAATTTCAAAAACAAATTTCGAACTTGTGCGAGTGAAAGAAGTAGTCTTTTTTATCAGTGTGCGTTTTCTTGAAAATCTAAAGATTGTGCAATTACGTTACTGAAAACCCTTGCTCTTACAATTTAATTCGTGTTTTGATGAATAATTATTCAATAATAATTACAGCCAGTTCTGATCAGTTCAAGCGTAACATAATCGTAAGCTTTTTTGTATTGCTCTCAAACTATTCTAATTTCTTTTAATAATTAAATGAGAATCATAGAATGTGTAAACATTTGCACGTTGTTTTATTCACATTGCAATTTTCATTCTAATTAATCGCGACACGAATAAATATCCTGCATTATGACGATATATAGCTTGATTAATTTCGTTTTAATTTGCTTTAAAGATCTTTTATTTAAAACACTTTACACTTGCTGGTTTTTTTTTTTTTTTATTAAAATAAATATTTAAATTTAAGAAATACTACACGCACACACACACACACATACATACATACATACATACATATCTTTTAAAAGGTGTCAGTTCTTACATAGCTATGGTGCAATTTTACTGTCTATAATTCTTGCATGTAATTTTAGATTCGGTTTTTTCATTATAAAAAATTTGCATGTAAATTTTATATTCTATTATTTTATAAAAAATGAAATTCTAGCTGCTTGAGCTGGTTTTCTTAATATAGATATTATAATATAGATATTATAATATGAATATTATATGAATATTATACATCTTAGTCAGTTTGTTGTCTGAGTTTGTACTTGTCTTATGTGTTCAAAAAACTTATTTTCCTCTTAGTAATATTTTAATATAACTCTTTTATTTTTAATATAACTCTTAATATTATATCTTGAAACACTAAAGTGCATAAGCTAAAATTTTGTTTTACGAATTGTTAAACTCTGAAGGAGGAAAGAAAGTTTTAATATTGTGAAATAGATTTTAGACTGTGAATAAGTGTTACGTAATATTGTAAATCATAAGAATGTATGTTTGAAGCGCATTTTTCTACAGGTTTGCATCTCGTACGAGGGCAAGAGTCGGCCGTGCTTTCAGTTTCAACAAAACACCAAGCAAACTAAACAGAGCGATGTCCACCATTATGTCGCCTTTTGGATCAACACATGGTCTTGCTCCAACAAATCCACAAATAGCTCAGATGCGGTTAGGTAGCTGCAACAATATAAGCGTTAGTTGACTATATTTTGTCAAATTTTTTTCTCTTTCTTGTGCTTCTTTCCTCTTTTCTTTTACTTCTCTATCTCCAAATCTTTTATGACAGGAAGTTGTTGCTTTTCCGTTATATTTCTTCCATTTATTTTAACGTTTTCTATACGTTAAGCAGACTGTGAAAGAAACCAAGTTCAGTTTTCACAGTCGTGTTACTATTATTATTTATTCTACAATTCTTCTTCTTCTAAAATACTTGCTTTGTTAAACTAACTTCTCTCAAAATATTATCAATAAAATACTACATATATTTGATTCGGAAATTTTTATTTTTATTTTTATTTATTTTTTTTATTTTTTTAATGTATATAGACATTTATTCAATATGCTTCCAATTGCAACACTTATGCAATATATTTATGTTTTTATTATTTACGTTGTGTTATACTTTTACGCTCAAAAAAAAAGCTATTTTAATTCTTTCAATAAATTTTCCATGCTAACTCTCAAAGTCAATGGATAAACTATATTAGAAATCATGTAAGTACGTTATATAAAATATAGCGTGATATACGTGGGTCGTTTATACGTAATAAAGTTTGGTAAATTCCTACGAGGTGGTGGCACAATTTATTTAATTACATGACTAGAAAGTTACACTCAAACCCTTCCAGGCCAATCTAGAAAGTTCCACTTCTCAATTTTTGCTGGCTAAATTTCAGTCGTTTGAAGTAAGCAATTGATTCTTTATTCACTTTTTTCTCCGGATTTAGCTTTGTGGAACTTCTATTTGTTCAAATCAAATTTAAAAATCTATTATTTTTTCTATTTTTATGACACCTGCTAAATCGCTTGTTTCAAACGACTCGAACGTGAACAACGCGTCACTTCTAGTTGATAGTCATATAATTGATTGAATTGTAGTAGTATCTCGTAGAAATTTACCAAACTTATCAAACGATCCACGTATACGCAGTCCCCTTTTATACAAGAATGTTTTTATGTTACCATAAAGTTTTTGTCCTTTCTTTATAAATTAAAAAAGTGATAGTATTATTTCACTACTCGCGCGATTATTCAATATCACGTAACATATATCTTACAAGTAAAAAAAAAACTATTTACAGATGTTTTATTAAACTAGAGAATATGTGAGAGAGATAAATATATTGCAGTTATTTTTAATTATTATCATTGTATAAGATGTAATTCAATAGTTCAACAATATAGTACACACATGTGTCATTAATAATTGTAATAATATATAAACCTATAAGAATTTAATTATAATTAATATATAAATATATTAATATATATAAATTTTCAATTCTCTCTATACATATCTCTCTTTGTAGGAGTTGGATAATGGTGGTTCTAGTTTTCCAACTAGGGACGATGTTCTCGTAGCACCAATGTCGGATCAACCGACACGAAAGGCTCTCAGTATGGCTTCATTGCGAAGGTAATTACTACTCAAGAGGCAAGATAAGGTCACCGGAAAGGTCTTGTCTTTATAAAAAAAAGAAAAACAAAACCGCGTCCTCCAGATGGTTGGATTGTCGCCACAAATATATGTGTATCGTCTACGTAAATATTAATAAGACCTGACACACATGTTATAATTAACGAAAAAAAAAACCCGAAGATGTATAATATTCGCATTCTTTATTAAACATACTTGTACTTAGTTTTATCTTTACAACAAGAGTTCAGTATGATTTTTCTCGAATATTGCGAAATCTTCGGGAATGCAACATAAAAGTGACATTAATGTTCGTGCCAATAATATCTAGTTATTACTATTATTTCGCCATTATTATTAACATTGTTATTTATGTTCTCTTGTATAATTGTATTGTGTGTATATATATATAAATATATATATAAATATATATATAAATATATATATAAATATATATATAAATATATATATATAAATATATATATAAATATATATATATATTATATATTATATATATGTATATGTATGTGTATGTGTATATGTATATGTATATATATATATTACATATATATATATATATATATATATATATATATATATATATATATAT
>QVOA01002987.1:0-11868 GCA_014825685.1 Pseudomyrmex cubaensis
GAATGTAATATATTGTTGTTACAATAGAATCCATGTGTTATAACATTATTTACTTATGTATACAGAGAATATTTTGTTTCATATACATATATGTATATATTTATATATATATATATATATATAAATATATATATATAACAAATATATATATATAACAAATATATATAATATATGTAATATATACGTAGATATATATATATATGTACGTATATATTACATATAAAATTTTATTTTATATATATATAAAATAAAAAAATATATGTATATATAATATATATATAATATATATAATATTATATATAATATATATAATATTGTATACGTTTATTTCGGAAAAAAATTGAAATAATTATTCTATTTCTATCGCTAGTCACATGTAGGCAACGATAGTCATTTAAACAGTGCGACTGTATATTTTCTTACACACACACACACGCGCGCGCGCGCGTATATGTTACATATGAAATTAGTTAAAAGATTAAACAAACATTTTTATAAGAATTAAATAGCGCGCCTCTAATCTTATTCCTCTCCAATTCTCACGTTCTATTCTTTCTTCACTGTGCAAAATACCATGACGGAATTATGAAAGAATTGTTCTTCCTGGAGGTACAATAGAGTTTCACTAGGAAACGCAAAGAGCCTTGGACGAACGGGATCACGGAGGACAGTCGGGCAGAATACGATAATGCGTGGGTCGGCGGAAGAGAAGGTAGGAGGAGAGAAGTGGCAGACAGGAAGCAGCTGGACTTCGTATAGTCGCGTGCCGCGCAGGAAACGCAAGCCGCTCCTGCGAGTCAAGAGCGAAAGAAAGAAAGAGAGAGAGAGAGAGAGAAAAAGAAAGGAGGAGAGGAGAGACGAAGACGAGACTCTCTCTCTACTTGCGACTTGCTTGTGCAGGCTGCTTTCTCTGTTGCTTTACCGACCGTACCGGGGAAGAGGAAGAATCGAGTGTTGGCTTGTACGACAAGAGAGAGAAAGAGAGAGAGAAGGAGGAAAAGAGAGAGATGCCAATGTCTAAGAGGGCTTTTATTACCGAGAGAGAACGTCCTGACACGTGCTCGGGGCATATCGTCGTTAAACGTTTACCAACGGGACCCTTAATGGCACGCGACGACATCCTCCAGGTGGGCCGTGGTGGTGTCGTCGGATCGTGGGTGTGCATAGGCGCGCGGCACGCGCAGGATGTGCGCGCAAACATCGGATGTGCAACGCGATGCAACACCGATACGCCGCGCACAAAGAGGCGAGTTCGTCGCGTTTAACTCTCGATAAAATATCGTTCGGAAGTTCGAGCGTCGAAGCGAAGTTTAACTTGTCCCGTATACACCTTACATGTCGCCGGTATATATACTAGCGCGACTTTACATACTTTACATGTAAAAATCCATTCACGCTATACAAGATGCAACATGATGTACGATTATGTCAATCAGTTTAGGGAAATGTTACTCGCCGAAGCCGGTTTGCGATCGTTTACTTCGCACACGATACGTCATGAATTATTTATTACGATGCGAACAATATATGTGTACGTATGTAATTTTTTTTAATTTTTTATATATTTATACAAACAAAATATGGTTTACTTAAAGTATAGATACGTTTTATGTTGTTTCATTTGTATAAAAAAAAATTAAAATTAAAACATTATTAAAGGCGGCGAAATAATGTCGGATATTAATCGTCAAAATAGGACGCGATGACGTGCTATTAACGTGCTATAAAAAAAAAAAAAAAAAAAAAAACGAACGGAAATCTTCGAGCAAACGCCGCAAAGCGACCCTCGCTCACAGTTGATTTACCATCAAATTATTGAATGCAATGAGGTAGTAACACAGGAACGCGGTGTGCGCCCTCACTATACCACCAAATCCTTCACCTCTCTCCCCTTCATCTCTCCCTGTGTTATTGCGGAAGAAGAAAAGGAAAGAAGAGAAGAAAGGGGCACGTGTTCGGATGGCTATCTGGTGAAATAAGAGACCGGAAGCATCTGAGGGGAAGCCGCATTATTTGTTTGAGAGGGACTTTCGATGTGGAGCCGCGTTTCGCGTTGGTCTACGGGGTGACTCGAGCGAAACAAGCGCGCAATCTACGTCGAGACGTCGAGATGCGATTCCGCCTCACGTGCTGACGAAAGACAAAGGCGTATATAAGTTTCTTTATCGCCAGCTTTATTTCTCTTTCTTTCTTTCTCTTTCTCTTGCTCTCATGTTCGTTCGAGTGCCTCAAAGCGGACCGAAAGATTATTTGATAAATTTTTAGCGCCCGATTACTACACCTTCGGAATGACGAGGTGCTCCGAAGGTATCACCAATGTTTCACGTATAACGTAACAATTTCTCTCTTTCTCTCTCTCTCTCTTTCTCTCTTTGAAAGTACTCTGATATTTAACATTTTTGTTTTATTAAAGAACATATATGTGTACAATATAAACATATTTGAAAACGTAAAACCTGCATATACATATGATATGTAAAATAAAATATGATGAAAATATGATAACCCTTTGTGACCAGACCTAAATATTGACAAGTTGGCCGGACCGGGTCTATGAGACCCACGCGACTTTAAAATCGAATATCTTTGCGAAAAATCAATATTTTGCCAATTTTGTTTTTTTTTTAATCGAAAGTTTGAACGATTCTGCGTCGATAAAAAGAAAACAAATTGAAAAAAATCTCTAATAGTTTCGAAAATACAAGCGTTTAAAAAAACCTGGTTTTTTTCTAGAAACGCTAAAAATGCGCAATTTTTGAGTGAGTCTGGGAGACCTACGTCTGGACTTGAAGGATTAACAATAAATTCAATTTTCTTAAAATGTGTTCTTCGCAAACACATGAGTATTAAATAAACTATATGTAAATAATAAATGCAATAAATAATATCATACAGCCCGGAAAGTCGGAAGTTCCAGGTTCGATTCCTGGTTAAGGAGTTTTTTTTTGCAATAATTTAAAATTAGTTAAGGGGGTTTACGGAGTTTCTCATATATGTAAATATAGCATCCTATATGATTTTAAGAATTGAAATCTCAATTCAAAAACTCACTTTGTAAAATTTACATGTAAACATATGTATATGTATTCATATATATATTTCCACACAACATCCTGCGAATGGTTCTTACGACTGCGCCTACATATATTTCTTAGTTTAAAAAATATCATTTTTAAAATTTGTAATAATATTATATCGTTTGTATGATTTACAAATCATTATTATTTATGATATATCAGGAATCAATTTGCAACACAATGAACACGTTAGAATTGTGCAATACGTTCGGCAAAAGTATATGTGAATTATAAGCGTACATGCATTAACATGTCCGTGTGTTTTTCAACTAAATGCACGAAAAGATAAAAATATTCTTCTTCTCGTGACTTGCCAGGACAAACGTCCTTGCAAAAGACTCTTTTAGTTTTCGCTCGTAAATGCTAAGTGTGGACTTCACCATCCTTCGCTCGGGGCTAAATCGAGAGGAACAGCTGGCGTCGTCAGTGCCAAATAGAGAGAGAGCAGGTTGCGTATAGCCGGGCCGCAGTTGTCTACTCTTTCTCTTTATCTATCGCCGCGTTTTTCTTCCGCCTGCCTACTTTGCTCCCCTACATCGCCGCCGTTTTCCTCCGCATACCTTCCAACCACCACCCCCGTATTTTGTTACAACAAGCACGAACCCACCTGGACCTCGTAAGGGTTACGAACCCCACTGGTTTTTTACATCCGTGAATTCTAATCTTTATGAAAAAAAAACAAAGAGAGTCGTTTGCAACAGTTAACAAATAACAAAAAAAACTGGCTAATAAAAAAAAATAATCAAAGTTTACTCAAGAAAACATTAATTCCGCTTTGAATGCGATAATTAATTATAGAGAATTTATATTCGAGTAATATATAACTTAAAGACAAATACAAAAATGTGACAAAGTGCAAAACTATATAAAAAATTATGGTAAATAAATTTTTAGTTTTTATAACTTTTTTTTATTTTGTTAAGAAAAAAGTATTTTAACTTGTAGAGAACACAGATTAAAATCGTTAAATATTTCATTATTTCTAAGAGATTCTTTCTCTTTTTTAAATTTTCGTCAGTAGTCGACGCAACATAAATGTCACGTTTCGCCGTCATGAGGTGAACATTCAGGAAGGAAATTAATCTCTATATCTTGTTTTGCAACAAGGAAAACTGGCTTTTACACATGTAGATAGTTTTATCGAACGTATATCTATTCTATACCGTTAGTCTGACGCCATTCGATACAAATTCACAACACAAAGAGCAGATAAATCGATCACTCGATCGGTCCGCGATATTGGCAGGTCGAACGCTCGCAATGCCGTACGTAAGAACGCAAATGCATCTTCTCATCAATGTGAATTTTTATTTTGTCCGTATTTTTATCTGTCTTATCGCTCTCTAAATGCTCTTGCGATTATTTATATTCAAATCTTCTTTTTTTTCCTAAATAATAAGCTCGCGTTATTCGACAAAGGAAGTTGCGCCGTAAATTAAATGTATTTTCCGAATGAAGATGTGATAGAAAAGAAATGCGCGATAATAATATAATACAAACAATGATTCTCGACGACATCAAGTCGAAATGTACCACGCGTATAAATTAGAACTATGAGAAAAAAGAGAAGTAAATTTACGTCGATATTCCGATATATATTCGCTCGGGCTATCGCCCATCAATCGGAAATTTACGACGACAGTGTCGTGACTGACCGTCGCGTGGAAACGAATGAAATTCACGGCGTATAGAGAAGACACGCCCGTGTCGACGGTGTGTGTCCGATACACACCGTGGAGTTGTACAGCCGTTCTCTCGTGGCGTGGCAGCGAAGATAAAAAAGGCCGAAAAAGCACGTCGGCGGGATCCGCGGCAATATGCCAATACGGCAATAAAGCGGCTTCTCTTTCTCTCTCTCTCTCTTTCTCTCTCTCTCTCTCTCTCTCTCTCTCTTTCTCCTTTCCTCTCGTTGGCCTTTTTCCGAGCGTCTCTTTTTCTCTATCTCGCTCGCGGTGTCGATATAAACAGGCGCACAATGTCGGCGCAAAAATGCCGACAGATGGGATTCCCATCCCCTCGGCTACGTCGCCTGCATGCTCTCACCCATTCCGAGAGCTTCTCCCGCCCTCCCTCATGAAACCACCCACAATGCTCGCTTTCATAGGCTTTCATCGTTTTTCGTCGGTTTCCCGATTCGCGTGATACTACGTACACGCGCATGCCGCGCGCGCGTTTAGGCTTGCATGAAAGAGAGCGGCCCGAAATACAAAGCCACCCTTCCCTTTGCAATAAACGACAGCTACGTGGAAAAAAGACAAAAAAAGGTGCGCACCAAGAGAGCGTTCATTAAATTCGAAGAAATTCGCTGCTGCCATACGCACGCTTTCCGTGCAATTCGCGTTTTTTCCATAAATGAGCCAACGTGGATATTACAGACATGTGTTGTATCAATCTTGCGAAATGTAACTGAAGAATTAAAATATAGAAACGCCATTTGTTGCAAACTGGCGAGCAAAAACATTTTGTTGCGTTTAAGCGGAGCGGGAAGAGAGAAGTATGGAAAAACCATCGTGGAATATTATATGTTTTCGAGAGGACCGTCCGCGTCCGATCAAAAGAGAGAAACGCTCAAATGTGCGAGAGGCCAGGACCAAAATCCTATCTAGATGCTTAGCCGTTATTGAAATGACATTCGCAGCTGTTTATTCCGTCGTTCACGGAAACACGCCGTCGACAAAAGGGTTTCGAACCATAGCTGCCAATTTCCTTGGAAGAGACCGAAGAGACGAAAAGAAGGCAGAGTGTGCGCGGGAGGGCAAGAGGGGAAGGTTTGCAATCCGCTCGCATCGCTACTACTCCGCACTATTTCCCGGCCCACTTCGTGTGCACGCGCGCGACTTTATCCGTGGCGCGCGCACACACACACACACACACACACACACACAAATGGCTTTGTGTGGCTGCCAAAGGTACGCCAAGCTGGCAAGAGACCGTATTTGCCTGGTAAACAGACCGATCTTCCAAGCAATTCTTTAATACACATCGTGCGTGGGATATGCGAATTCGCCATTGTGTTTGATTGTATTTTCACGCATGAGATACCTACCCATGTCCCAAAAAGAGATTAAGGAGAAAACGATTGGGATTAATCGCTAAATCCAGACGTCGCTCGAGAGTATTGTAATCATTATAGATCTCTCGCGTCGTTTGGGAGAGCGTCAATGTAAATTCTAACAAAACTATTCCACAATACCAAAGACGATTGATAAGTATCCGAAACGCATAAATAGCGACAAGAGTTTTACATTGTCGTTGAACAATTAAGTTTCATCTGTTGTAAAAATCAAATGTTTGGATCATTTTCGCGAACGTGATGTTTATGTTCGCCAAATTCCGTAAATATAGTCATTTACGGAATCGATAACGCCCTCGTTGTTGTTCGAAAATTTCTTTCTACCGAGCTATTTTGTCAGATTCGGAAATAAATGGAAATCGCATGGAGTAAATAAAGCAGATGAGGCAGCTTCAAAGTCTAATAAATGTTTCCTCGTAAAGCTGTTGCAACAGTTGAAGGTATGAGCGTTTGATCCATTGTCACAATAATTACTTGAAGCGTCTAGTTTGACGAGCTGTCTACTTTGACACTTCAATACGCGATACTGTTACTGCTACGTTTTCGGATACTTATCAATCGCCCTGTGTATTTTCATGTATTATCGTTTCACTTCTACATGTATTGTACAAATAATTGCAACGTTGATTACAAGTAAATACGTATGCAAAATATACATGAGATGTCTACATAAATTTGTAAAATAATTGTCGAGTCACGGAAAGGTTGAAAAAAAAAAAAAAAATGATCGTAAAACGAGTAGACGATTAATAAAATAATTAATCATAAAATGAAGTCGGAAAGGAAGATTGCGGAGTAGCGGAAGTCCGGGAGGGAGGAAAAAAAAGACAATTTTAATAGCAATGAAAACTTTTACCGTCTCGCCGATGATTACGGGGTTAACGAGGCGGCAGTAAGTGCCCACTCGTCCGAACGATAATTGGTCGTTGATCGATTCGTGCCGCGAAACAACCCGCGGTGAGCCCCGCTGCTGTAAATGCGAAAATCTGCCTCGGCCGTAACACACTCGCGCGCGAATAAAAACACACGTGTGTGTATAAAACTGAGAAGTTATACGCGTCAGCGCGAAATTGCAGTTGCAGATAATTGGAGTGCGGTAGCGACGATGATTGGTCGCGGAATCGAACTTCTTTCTATTTCTGTAAATGCATCCGCGGCGACGCACGGACGGTCAAAACGCGGATAATTCAAAGAACAGATTGTGAGCAGCGTATCGAAGAAATTTGTCGCGATTGATCTTCGCATCTCTCGCGAATTATAATGGATAATGATGACACAATTAGTTCCATATTTAAAAAAAATAAGTCAAGAAAATACCAATAAGAGTCAACCACGGTTGGTTGTGTGTTAAAATATTTTTTTATTATGTTTCAACAAGGTGCAAATGTTTCGATCGGGGAGATGCGATCTTTGTCAATGCTCTTACCAAATTTATAATTAGCGTGAGGTCAGTTCTTGGAACGAAGTCGAAGTCGATGTTGTCGTCGCGCAAGTGCGTGTCAAGCATATCGTTTAATGTGATCCAAGTTAGAGAGTCAAAATGGAAAAAATTTACTTAACAAAAAAGCAACACACTGACTTCATCTGTACATAGTCAAAACGAAACCGAATAAAATGTTTTAGCACACAACCAGTCTGCGTTTGAACTTTTATTGGCCTTTTCTTATTTACTTTTTATAACGGACAATTACTAATCGTGCTATTAATTATCGTAAACTCATCTCGAAACTTTTTTTAATAATATGTTAATTAGTAGTATAGAAAAATAATATGTTGAGTCACGCATCCCGCAATCGCTAATTAATAAGATGCTGCTCCTCAAAGTGTAAATTGGCACGACGCGAGAGAAAGCGTTCGGATGTAAGGCCGGCAAAAGAATTCGATCTCGCCGAGATCGGTGTGGCGTTTCGAACTGGATAAACGAGCGAAGAGCACGCAAGTCCTCGGACGAGCATCGACAGGTACGTATCGTCAACGCGCTTCTGGACGTTAAACCACCAATATGGGAAACGTTATATACGGATTGCGGATTCCCCGCAGGGCTTGGGCTATCCCTAAGTAATCCTTAGAAGTGTGTGACGAGCACGCACGGCATTCTGACAATTCTCACGATTTCCTATTTACGTCAGGCTTTCGAATCCCTGAGAGTTATCCACCCGCTTGTGCACGAATCTCCAACCAAGAGATCACATGGTTGTCCTTCGGTTGCTCAGGTGCGTCGGAGTTCCTTCGCGCGTACCTACGCACGTAACAATTCCGCCTTGCTCACGACAATGGTTATTCGACGCAACGTTAAAACCATAAATTTACAAACCAACACCCCTGCAAAATGCGATTGATGATGCCGCCAAGATAGTTGGATGGATTCTTTCATAGATCTCTCTCTCTCTCTCTCTCTCTCTCTGTACTAGCAGATTCGTGATTCGGAATAAGTTAAACCGATTAGTCTGCGCAGCTACGGGTCAACACCTTATATTATTGCTATTTTAACGGCGCAACAATAACTGTCGGCCATATAAAGGATGCGCGGCGGGTGACTGCCTCTTCCCTGTCACGGATCTGAAATCTTGCTTGTTTCGTGTCATCACAATCGATACGCGCGTGAACGCGGTAACCGAAATTTGTGTCTTTGCTCACTTTGAAGAGAATAAAACTGACATAAGATGCCTGCGTAGTCGCGCTAAGAAGGTTTCTAAGCTTCTCCAAGGAAGCGATTTTCTCAAGCGAAAAATTCATGAGTATTACTGTCGAAAGGATAATCCTGTCAGGAAAAATGTTGCATTAAGTACATACACAAAAGACATCGGTAGAGAAAAATAAAAGGATCTGTATGAATAAATTATTTTTAACGAAGTACGTCAATTAGGTGAAGTAAATGACAAATTTTAAAGAACAACAAAGAATTTCCACAAACGAAAAAAAAAAATCTAGACTCGTATATTATAATAGCACGGTGTAATTTATAAAGAAATGCGAAGAAAGTCGCAATTAATTTTTTCTTACATACAGCAATATTTTAATTTTCTAATTTGTGTTACGTGCAATTTCATCTTTTAGAAAAAATAAGTGTCAAACGCTGGCTCATTATCGCATCTAGTGTTTATCGCCAAAATATTAATACGACGAATGATCGATGATCAGTTGTTGCTTCAAAAATTGTTTTTCATCAAGCTATTTTTTCGGTAATAAATCGCACAAACGCGCAACTACCAAAAAACGCGGTACAGAAGAATAGCGGTTGTGAAGAAGAAGCCTACGAACCCTGGTGTAGAACGTAAATAAAGACACTAAAGCGAGAAGGGTGGGAAATCGGAAGGTGTGACGACGTAGGTAGGTTGTGGTGTGGTGGTATGTCGTAGCTACTCGCATCGTGGGACTTAACGATGGTAGGCGTGGTGGAAGCGGGCTCTTTGCCTTTGTCCTGACGCACGGCGGTCCAAATTATGTCGAGCGGCACGAGAAAATCAGCTCCGGTAATTGGCAAGCTGTTTGTTTTGTCGCAGACCGTACCGACAACAGATGGCCACGCTCAGTTTTGCCGATGGACCATATTACGACCCGCTATTATCGGGCGGCCGACTAAAATAATTGATCGGTCCCGGATCGGAGCCTTTTCAGAACGGGACCGCTGAAAGCGTGAACGCGGGGGGAGGCGGGGAATGATTAAATGTTCAGATACGCATTGTCGAATCGTCAACAACGGGAATCTATCTCTCGAGAGGTCGATTTATCGGCGTCGTCAATTAAAAAAAAAATGAACGCCGAACATATTTACAACGTCAGTTAAAGAGATTATCACAGAGAAAGACATCTAATTATCTAATAACTAATATGCTAATTCGAAACTGCAAAACAAATATATAAATACACAAACGATTAGATCATTCGCGAATCACTTTTTTATAGTTTGACAATTTGTCTTTTACATTATGCGCAATATGATCGCGCTAATGAGCCAATTTGCTCATTAAATTGCAATTTCCACGAGGCAGATTTCAAGACCAAAGCAATTGTGTAACAGATCTATAATTCGACGTTTCCGGATTTGTTACGCGCTTGCGAACACCGTGAGAATTCGGAAAATAATTACACGTCATCGTCTCGCGAATCACATATACACGAATCACGCGAATATCCGAGATGGAATCACTCGCCACACCGGATCACTCGATTACGATGTTGCGACGATTCGTCGATGCTCCTCGCGCGATGTTATGGATGTCGGATGACATTCGGAACATTCGTCGGACAAGCGAACCATCGCGTATCAGTTGAGCGGATCCCTTCAAAACAGTCTTCCAAGAACACTGAACTCGATCGCAAGCGGGTTATGAATATATACACCGAGAAATACATTAATTGCCGGTCACTCACTCGTTGCGGACTAATTAACTCATCAAAATAATCTCCCGTTATTTAACTCGACACTTGTGTATACATAAATTTTGTTCAGGCAAGAAGCAGAAACAAGAGTCGGAGTGTGATTTCGTTATTACTCGTGTACCGTATTACCCGCGTGCACATTTCTGCAGCCAACTTCGCGTGTTTCTATAATAAGCGGGGCACGACATCTTAGTGAAAAATATTGAGAATATTAGCCTGAAATACGAGCAATTTTTTCGCCATAAAAAACCGTTAAAGGCGATGAAACAAGCGGTTGTTTTATTGTAGCGTTTTACAAACTGCAACGCAAAAAAAACTAGTTCGTGTATTTCAAGCCTTATACGTATGATTTCAGAGAATTGATTACGTCGCAGTAAAAGATTGAATTTGAAATATCTGCACCACTCGATATTTAACAAGCCACTAAATACATGAAACACATATGTTAGAAAGATTGTTTCGCAATCAACATCCGACATATGTATTTTCACCGAACACGCAATTCTACGATGCACCGACGACTTTTAAAGCGAAATTGGCAACGATCTCATAACTGTGGATCACGTGATTGAAATTACTAGTAAAATTACTAATGCAATAATAGTCAAAGTTTTGTGAGATTGTAAAACCAAGATATTTATATTGAAAAAAAAAGAGACCAGAGTTTCACGTAATCTCTCTCGGCTTTTGCCTAGAGAAACAGTTTTCAGCAATATCCTAATCATAGATGGCAGCATTCTCCACACTAGATATTCGCGAGCGCGAAAAAATATTCTGTACTTCTAAATTCGATTTATTGAACCACGCACGTGATTATCATTATGTGACATAAATAATTATAATCAGTCACATTTTACTAGCAATGATTATATTTATATGTAATTTAAAAAAATATAGTTGTTTATGTGTGTACGTATATGACACAAAAGAATTTCTAATAAAGACACGCGCATATCTATTTTTTACCACTTTTATTGCTAACATTATTCAAACTTGCTTTATAAATACGGTAATTTTATAAAAAAAAACATTTGACAATTAAAGTTGACAATCGGTTATGTATTAAAATCGCATTATGTTCTCTCCGTGTTTTTTTATAAATTATCTCCCTCGAGAGTTAGAACGGTTTTATATTCTTTATATTTATATTTATTAACTGTATTTTCCGTAAATTTTCCGTGGACTTAGGATACTTCAAATGACGAAGTATATATGAGAATAAATACACACACATACATACATACATAAATGAGGAGTGATATTCCAAAACGGCTTCTGTCCACTTTTGCAAATTTTACAGGAGAAACAAATAAGTTGGTCAATTTTTGTGCACCA
>QVOA01002988.1:0-10180 GCA_014825685.1 Pseudomyrmex cubaensis
TCTCTTAGCACAATTTACTTATTTCTGGAGAAGCATTTTGAATTTGATGCAGTAAATACGACACAAAACGAAAAAATAGAAGCGTCGGTTTACAGGTCTCTATAGTCGGTATCCAGTACCCATTTATACTCCATTCTGGCAATCCATTGCTTTATTAAGAAATATTGTAAAACGGTCTCTTTTGTCTGGTTCGATTACTATATTTAAAAAAAAAAAACAAATTAAAAATACATCTGATAAGTAAATATAGAAAAATTGTTGTTTCTATACAAGCCTAGTGAAAGTCGAACGGACAGTGTAGCAAGAAAACGTCTCGAAGCTGCGAATCGAACGTTTCTCACTGTCTTCACGCACCCGTTTACGACTATATCGTCGACCTACGCGCTTCTACGTGTCTATATGGCCTCTGTGAGATCGACGTCTCTTGACATCCTCGTGACACACACGTTGTACCCGAACATTCTTTCCGTCCCACTTCTGCGTCTTCTTCTGCGTCCCGCCGTTAGCCGCTTACGATATTGAATCCCGATTTTATGGTATGCCTCTGCCGGTTGCACCCTCGCGACGTTGCTCGCGGTGTAAACTTTTATTCGCGAGTTTAGAAGAAATCAAGCTGGGGCGAAGCGCGCGCACGCCGGCGACATATCCTTCCCGATAGGGAAAGACAAAGAGCAGTCGGGCATGAGAATCGCTTCGCGAGGGGATCGCGCATTTTTACGCGCGAATAAAAATATGGTTGCTCCTATCCGCGTGCACCGTTTTCGGAGGACCCAAGCGTGAAGGTGCAATAATGCGCTTCTCGACACGAAGTTGCGAAATGCCTTGTAAATTCATCAATACTTATACAAGTCATCGGACGGAGTGAATGCCGTGCAATTTCTTAATGTTTTTATCTTTAACTTATTTCGATATGTAATTTCGAAAGAATTTTATGTTCTGGCGTGAGAGAAATTTATAAATAATAAATAAATAAAAGTTGTGTAAAGATTCTTCAGTTTTTTGTTTTTTCTCTCGATTTTTTGACGATTCTGCGACTTCAAAACTTTTATGTTTCGGGATCTCTTCAATCCAGTCTTCTTTTATTACATTCTTCCTGGACTTCTCTCGAGAGAGAAGTATCGCGCATATTCTTGTATATAAATTTTATTACTCTGTCTTTTTTTCCTCTCTCTTTCTCTCTTTCTCTCTCTGTCTCTTGATCTTTCCGCGATTCTCTACTCTTAATTAGCATTATCTCATATCTCTATTCCCGTCGCATGCTCGATTAGTGAAACCTCGATTGATCGTTAAAAAGTGATCCGAACGGTACATCGCGGTGCGATGACACTGCTGGCGAACAAGGTTGCCAGAAACATTTCATCCCGAGAAAAGAGACGACCAGAAGAAGGCAGGCCAGTCCGGACGGAAAAAAACGAAAAGAGCCGAGTCTTTCTGTCTTCTCTGGTGACGGCTTTTATGGCCGGTGAAGCGCGCGGTGTGCCGCGCCGGGAAAAAAGTACATCCTCGAAACGTCCTGTATATCCATAAAACGGAAATAGCCCCGGTATACCGTAATACCGTTTCGAGCGAGCGAGCGAGCGAGCAGTTGCTATTAATTAATGCTTTAGTACCAGTATTGCCGCTCTTCTTCTCGAGGCGGGCGGTAGTGGTCTCGACTACAGCGACTGAAGTGAGGTCCAGAAGAAGCGCGGCGGGAAGAAAAGCGGGGACGAGAAGACTCGACGGAAATATAGGGTTGCTTCCTTTTCTACATTTCACTTTGTAGCCACTCAGGGGCGGTCCCCGAGTTCTCTAAGAGCCGTCTAATCGACGCTACTAAACCCACGAGAGCATCACGAAAGACGCCACCGAGGGTTGTCGTATATCCGACGTTTCTGCATAACGTCCAGTGAAGGCGGAGGGCTTGTAAATCACGCGCGACGAGAGAGAAGAGGAAAGGCGAATCGCCGCACGAAACGATATCTTGCTACTTCTTTTAAAATAGATTTTATTTATTTTTTTTTTATTTATATCACGCAGACGAGTCGCAAAAGTTGTTTTCTTTTTCGAAAAAAAAAAAAACAGATAAAAATTTATAAAAATATTTATATTCTTTATTTACAATTAGTTTCAAAAAATTTCATTTCCCATCTTGTTTATAAAAAAGGTGAGTTTTTGTTAAAAAATTTATAAATAAATCTAAACGACGATCTTTTTTGAGTGAAATTAGATCCTTTGTAGGAGGTGAACTTCAGTTTAAAGGATCATCCAGCAAGTAGTTGGTTCCTCGCGTAAAATTAGTACAGGGTTGTAAGGATGTGCTTTAATATCAGCCAACGCTCGGTTAACGAAAACGCCTCATTGCCCGAAGTAGTCGTGCGCTTAAAGCGCAGTCGAAGGGGAGGATAATAATAAGACTAAAGGATATTAGTTAGCACAACCAGACCCGACCCCATCTCACACCGCCGTCTTAATCCTCCAGGGAAGGATCCGAGGCTTTTCGTATTTTGAATTAATTGTTTGATACTCTGCCGATGATCATACTAATTACTGTTGTCGCTCGGAGTTTATGTGCAACGTATGACGATAACAATAGTCGGAAAAATTAAGTCACTACACGAGATATATATATTTCATTCCATACATGTGTGTCTGAAATCACGGATTGTGTGAAAGAAAGAAATTGATCAGTTCTGAAATAAAATTTCCGTCTGCGAGATATCACAGAAATTCTAAGTATCAGAAATGACATAATTCTCTTTTTTTTTTTTCGATTAATTTTCACATGAAGGAAATGTATTGTAGAGTGATACGCGAAACATCATAATAATTCAGCGGAAATTCGAAGGAGAATCGCGAAGCGTTTCGACAAAAGGGTATTATAGAACGGCCAGGCTCAATATACGGGTAATAATAATATTTTGTGGATTAACTAAATCATCGCGCGCTCGTGGTGTGCGCTTTACGGTCATTAACAATGCGCATAATCTACTTACTGACGGGAAATCCCGCGTAACGAGCGGGCTCGCACTGATGGATCGGCCGCATTGATCACTAAATTGACAGAATAAGACTTAGGTAGCCGATAGAGCAATACCACGCAATTGTGAGGTATCGATTTTTCGACGTTCGATCAGACTTTTGTTCACTCTTCGCAAAATGGCAATGTTCATCAGATGCAGATTTAATTTACTTGCAATAATACAACTTCCAGTCGATTGTACTTTAAATGCAATTATATAATAAAATCCTCTAACATTAAAAAAAAATTTTTTTTTTTGATTAAAATAAAATTTCAAAAAACTAGTTTCTTATCGCGTAGATTTTTATCTTTTTGTACAATATGCTTCAACTTATTTCTCACTGATCGCGATAACACTTACTACGTGTGAAATCTTTTTAACAAATTTCGATCAAAACGCGAAATTTTTTGCAAATCATCATGTTAACGCGACGGACGCGTCTGTCTTTATTTCCGTTTAGCGCGGTAGATTTATCATAATTTAAACGTGCTTTTTGTGCATTTTAAACGCAGCGTGAAATCCGCGCGCTACCGAAGAACGCATTCTTGCCGTGCCGCGTCATACAAACAGGGCAGGTGTGTCGTCGCAACCGGAAGTCTTTCGATTCGCGCCGCGGCTCAATGGACCGACAAATACGAACTGTGACTTTTGACTGTGTAATCCCATATCCACCCCTCGAGCCTTTTAATGCCACACTGGGAAAGTTGCGGGACTGTGTGCTTTTCTTACTGGCACGCTTGCCGGCAACATACCGCGACGACGAGAGATTTCTCACCATGCGATTCCTTCCAGTCAATATCTATGTGGGGTTTTAGCACACACTAGGAAAATTCCCCTGTTTTTCAATTTAGGCTCAATTAAGAAAATTGATGGCATGTGTATGACTAAAGATGCAAAAAGGACGAGACTAGTGAAATTTAAAGCGTAGTAACTTTGCTGACATTTTTAACAAATGCTAGAATAAATAGTGAGAATTTCAATTGTACTTAAAACTTCAACAGTTTCTCAAACTAAAAAACTTTTTTTAATTGTGAACAAAAAGTTTAGTTTCATAGTCTAATTAATTTAATTCTACAATTCTAAATTCTAGATTCAATTTGTGTTCTAATGTTTTTTTAACTTTTTGATATATAGTTTTTTCACAAACGTATATTTTTGTGTTATAAACAAACGTTTGATCACAGCAAAAAAAGATGGCAACAAAGAAAATGTATTCTTTCGTTGATAGAAGAGATCGACTAAACAAAAGATCTTAATAACGTTTCGATTGACACATACGAGGAGGATATGTGGAGCGTTCGCACACACATATAGTTGGCGCGGTATATATTTATTTATGTAAAACCGTGCGCGCGAGCGAGGCCGGATATATCGCCGAGCGCATTCGCGATTTATGGCGATGTCATTTTCGGTTTTGCACGTGTAAATCATTCAACCGACCGGTTCGCACGGAGATCGTCGCAAGAATAATATCGACATCAACAGTCGCGCTCAACAAACGATTCCTTTCTTTCTCTGTTGCGTTTTGTTCGTTGTTACTCGAAAATCCAACATCACGATCGTTCGGTGAAAATAACACATCGTGCGGTAAATTATTTGCAACTAATTGTGCGGAAAGCAGCTGCTTCTGATATATCGCCAAGTCAGGCGCAGACAAAAATATATATAATAATGACATAATATTACAAAAACTATTATAGATACATACATACATATACATATATATACATGTATATACATATGCTATACATATATATATAGCGTGTGTTATATATATATATATAATCATATATATATATGTGTATGTGTATGTATAGATACACATGTATAAAAATCCTTATTTATATTCACGAACAATTATAATAATTATCTCTTATACACAAAGTTTAGTAAAGGGGAAAGACTTGTGAGTCTCAAGCGTCGTGTACACGAAACTGCATCAGCTACCCCTAATTTGAATCTATAGGTCATCGAGTCAGTCGGTCAGCGGTGTACCAAAGGGGTTCCTGTGTGTCATCATCGCGTAGACACGTGATTTACATTCAAGTACAAATATCATCAAGAAAATTTTATATACAGTGTAACACACATAATTATTTATTTATATATCTCTCTCTTGTGTGATATTTTATAATATTTTATTCGTTTTTCAGATAAAGCATCGAAATATAAATTTCAAGCATTTATTTTGCGGTGCAATTTATTAATAATACACGCTATCTGGTGGCAGCTCTATATGCTCTCTTTGTTGTGTTAAATCGCGTTGGATAAATAATAAAGTATAATTATATGCAGGCCTATATATACATGATATTAAATATTTAATGACGACTGAATGATATCACGTAACTTGATAATTCATTATTCGCATAATGTTATTACAATACGCAAACGGGAAAATTTATAGATATTGACATATTATATTTCATTTCTCTATAATGTACACATAGAATATTCTTATTAAAACACGCACTAAGAAATCTATACAGTTTTATATTATATACTCTATATTATTATATCTACATATTATTATATTTTATAATATTATATGTTTTATACAATCTTATAAAAATGTCATATCAGAGAAGAGAGGATCATTTATTTCACTAAATTTTCGTGATTTCGATATGTTAAACAAAGAAAATAGAGACGCAGGCGAGAGAGAGAGAGAGAGAGAGACGTGTGCAGTTCTCTCGCGATCCCTCGTCGCGCAAACAATCCCTAAATGTCGGAGCCATGAGCCAGCCGTGAACCACTGACTAACTGTTCTGACTGACTGGATGACTGACTGACTGCCGTGCTACCCACGGACACAAAAGCCCGGCTTTGTGCGTGCCTACAGATTAGTGGACTTATATACAAAGTCATTCATGGCGAGCGAAGACCCGTATGTATCGTTCTCGCTACCCCTCGTCGTGCTTCGTCCTTAACCCCGCACCCTATCGTCCTCATTCACACCTATATTCCGTGTCCGAAACCGGCTGTGCGTCACGTATCCGATCCCTTCGTCAGGAGGGGAGAACCATCCGGTAATCTCGTTAATACAGATGTCAGCGGCGTATACACGAGACGCGAGACTACCGACCGTTCGACGCCGCTTCACGCCGCTTTGACTTTTCATCCTGCCGCTCGCACTCTCTTCCGCTTCCCTGGAGAAACTTGTGTGATTCACCACACTTTAACTACTGTCAATCGAATGACCTTCTTCGAAGAGAAAACTACAAATGAAAGATATCAACTCTTTGCCTATAATCTTTTTCTTTTTTTTTTTTTTAGATTCTTTTTGTCTTTTTTTTTTTTTTTTGTCTTTTTGATTACAATAGAACACTGAAAGAGAACACTTCCAATGGAAAAACAAACTTCTTTTGAATCGGTATTATAGAAAATTTACATAATCTTTCTTTGATCCTTAAGTAAACATTCTTTGTTGGTCTTTTTAGAATTACGAAAAATCATTTACAATTCTCAACTCTATTCTTTACACAACTTTCTCATCATAAAATAATACGTCTTTTTTTTTTAACAAAAAAAAGTTAATTTTTGTATAAAGAAAGAATCTTGAGGAATGTAAGAAGATAACTGAAAATGATTTACTCGTGTAGAAATGCCATTAGTAGTCGGCAACATAAACACGATTGCGAATTATTTTGTAGTTATGAATAATTACGTAGTATTTAATATCTATATGATTAACATAAAAAGGGATAGATAGTTTCGATGAACCATAGAATCCCAATAATTTCCATTAAATGATATTATATATTATTCAAAAATCATGTCACTGATATTTATGTCTGGTTTTGATCAAGTTATTAATTCTTCATAATTCATCTAATTAATTTAAATTAGCCAGTAACTCCAATATTCTTTTCATCTATCGAATTCACCGTGTTAATTACCGTATTATTCATTTATCGCGAATCGTGACATTTATTTCTAAACGCATATAATACATCCTAGTATATGCTGTGAAAATTTTACAAAAAAAAAGAAACATTACAACAAATTCGATCATAAACACACGTGAAAAATGTTCGAGAAGAATCATCCGAGCTCCGAAAGTGTTTTTATCCTCAAGGATAGTTTAGTGCTCCCCTTCCCCTCCCCTCTCTTCAGATCGACACCGGAGGCAACTTACCCTGGTCTGCCTGGTGTCGCTATTAGTTCAGTTCCGATGGTGCGGTTGTGAGTTACTCGGTACGACGCGTTCGACCCTTCGATGATCAACCAGCCACTTAAAGCTTCGTGCACATGTTTGCTTGACCATGGACTTCACTCGCGAAATGTATAACATTCATATCGCGAATGTCAACTTTCTGTGGCAATTTTATTGTAAGTACCTCAAGAGTCGCGCTTTAATTTTTTTTTTTTTTTTTTACGTGTTTGTTTTGAGAATAATGCAAAGTGTCGCTTCTCGAATTTTTTTGTTTGATATTAAATGCAATTATTGTATATTAAAATTGAGGAATAAAAATAAAAAAGAAATACATAATATATAAAGTAGACGCTAATATGATTCACAAACATGACAAATCTAAATATAATTTAATAAATAATGATAATTACGGCTCGAAGGAAACTATCATAAAACGCGAAAACCAGAGAGCCTAAAATCCTGGGTGAAGGTAGATTAAATATAATTTGTTTGTTATGCTATACTAAAAATTAAAAATTACAAAACGCATAATAATTTTTCTACTTAGAAGATTGCTTGAAAATAATCAAACTCGCGTTTTCATTACAATACAATTTGCTAAATTTATCATTTGCAAAAATCCGGTAGATTTAAAATCATTTTTTCGGAATACTGCATAAAACAAGAAATCACAACAATTCTAAAATCTCGAACTGATTGGTTAATTAATCGAACTTCAATGCGATTTGCTCATTTTTTTTCCCGTTTGACATCTCGAGCCAATTTCTAATAATCGTCGTCACAAGATCTAAGAATATACGATAGTTTTGCTGAGTGATTACAACCTGAGGCACGTTTGCATTTTAAAAGCTCTATTTGATCTTCATTGTTTCGCGCTACTCTTGTTTAATATCGCAATAATTTGCGGTCAGTCGCGTTTCGACAGGAGAAAATTCGAAAGTAGCTTTCTTCGTTACTTTTCTCTTCATTTCAAACATGTGTCTGTCACGTATATTCTTTCTCGCGAAAGAGAAGTTTTTTTTTACGCAGATGAAAAAATTGGCAGATAACAATGCGAGATTATTTGCCAGCATCTCGTGTGGTAATAAGATTATCGTAAAATGACCACAATCGGATAATGCGTGCATTGTGAATCTAGCACTTTCGTGGCGGAATTTCCGCTCGGGACACTCGACAAAGCGTGCGGGTATACAACTAAAATGAACACCACTCGACTGGTTCGTTAGCGGATAGTCAAAGTGCATTTCACTCGAGCAGTTGCACCCGCTCCGGACCGTCAATTATTTCCATTAGGCTATTGACGTTTCGAGCCACAGACGATCTGTCTAGTTTTATACGACTTGTACCTTCTATATCTCTCGCGTTTCACGTGCTTTAACGTGTTATTACTTGTATATTGGCACACTGACAAGCATTGCTAAATAAATAAAATAGTACACAAGCCACTGATATAAGTTTAGAACACAAATAAACTTTTTAGTTTTCCCTTTCAATGTGACACATTTGGCAAGTAACAATTGTCGTAAAGTTAAGTTTTTTATATTATATTTTTCTTTTTACAGATCTATTAAATCGATTAATTTTTGTTGTTAACTCATAAAGATGTAAATGCAAAAGTAAAATTTTTTTCTTACTGTGCTTTCAACTTTGATATTTAATATTATGAGTGAAAGTTTTTGCAAGTGAACGCGCCTCGGTAAATTCCAAGTGCACGCCAACAAATTAATATTTCAGTATAATAAAAAAAAAGAAAAGGATCGGATGAAGAAGTCGCAATTATTCTCGTGTAACTTATCGAAGCGATCTTCGCCGCGTTTGTCCCGCGTTGCGTCCAGGTGTGCCACGTCCGGCAGGACACGCCACGTCGTACGTCTCGGACCGGTTCGCGACGACGACGACGACGATGAAGAGGCACGGTAGAGCCATGTAAAGGCACGAAGCGCCAAAAAGTCGCTTCCTCCTCCTGTTTTATGGACGCGTAATTAAACGGCGAGTCGCGGGATTTAGGGTGGTGTGGCCGATCGGGGAGAGGCAGGATCTAATTTATATAGAAAAAAAGGAAGACAGAGGTACGGAATGAAAGAAGAGAGAAATAAGCGGGAAAGGAGAAAGAAAAGAGTGAAAGAACCTGGCGAGGGAGGACAAAAAGAGTAAAAGAGATTCGTGGTATTTACGACACAGGCTCTACGTATGTATCGACGCGTTATGAGACCTCGTAGTATCAAAGAGACCGCCTTTACAACAAGCCATATATAGTCGTTTACAGCGACGGAGTTCGGACTCCTTTTCTGACTGACGTCTCATACATATATATATGTATATGTATAAAAGTACAATCGGGAACTTAAATCGCTCCCGCTTCTACGAGCGGCGTGAATGTCGACGAGCGACATAATCTTGTTCTCGTAACGTGTCTCATTTCATCCTGTGAGAACTCGAGGTGATTCTGAGTGACGTTCGGTCATTTTTCCAAACTGTCAATATTGTTGCGTGCTAATGGTCGCATTTGCGGTGGTCCATATATCGGACAGAATAATTGTTAGTCGTATATAACTGATAATAGAGAAAGATGTAAGCTGTGAATATTACAGTGAAATATTGCTACGTCACTTTTTAACCATGACGCACGTAAGAGCCCGTTTACATGTGTCCGTTTAACGCGTTACGTTTAATTTAAATTAATTTAAGCGCGCGCGTAGGCAAAAATCACGGCAAATGTCTCCGTACACACGGGGCGTTTTGTAACGCGTGTTTGCAAACGCATATTGTTTCAATTGATGAGACACTGTCTTTAATTAATTCCAACAAATTATCAAAAGATATAATAAACACTCTGAAATTATTGAAAAATGTTTGTTCATGTTCCTCAGTTTTAGATACAGAGTTGCGAACATGCCGTGGGTATAGGTTAGGTTATAAGTAACACAAGTTTATCTCTTAAGGTAGTTGTTTCGCGACAGTCTTATTCAAAAGTTTAGGGTGGTTGTCCCGTTAACGAAGATTTACAATTTTATACGTTAAG
>QVOA01002989.1:0-10178 GCA_014825685.1 Pseudomyrmex cubaensis
ACGGGCTGCCACAAAAATAAATAGTTGATTCAATTGCATATGCGATTAATTTAATGTCTAGATTCTTCAAGCAACTATATCTGCTGTGTAGTAGAATAATATTGAGGTTGCATCAACAGGATATATTTCAATTAAACTGATGCTGTTAATTCAACATCATTTTTTTTCGTGTATCTATTTTCTTATTTTAATTATATGACACAAAAGAGAGAGAGAGAGAGAAATGTAACAATAAATGGAAAGTTGGAAGTTCGGGCGCAAATATGCATTCTTAAGGCGAGCGAGCTTTGGTTTTATTTAACGTATTTACACGCGTCCCAGCGCGACAGTTGAGCGATCTTCTCTTTTCTCATAGAACTTTTTACTGTCGTTTGTGCGAGAACAAGCAAACAGCAGTAGCACGTCCGCAAAGGAAAGTGTGCAGGTGGAATTTGGAAGTGCGATATTAAAGCCGGTGCGCCACCCCACTTCTTTTTGCGACCGTTTATGGCACTGCGCTCAAAGCGTGAAAGCCATTATAACATATTTTATGCAGAAACTTCTAAGAGGATGCGCCAGCTGTAACACTCTTACGTGAAGCAAGTACGTAAAAAGCAAATTGCGATTATAACCTGCAGACGTATTTTGCAGCTTTAGCGAACTGAAAGTGCATTAAGTTGCATTATACGTACTTCGGAATCTCTGTTATTATTTAGCGCGCCACGCCGATAGTGAAGAATATTTGTTGCTTGTGTGGAAGTCTATGGTAGAAGTTGACAGAACTTATGGTTAATAAGTGAAGTTGGAGAAGCGAAAGTCTCTGTACATCATAAGGCTAAGTTTCTGTTAGATAAATAGAGTGTAGAAATGCAACGTGCATGTCTGTGCGAGCATGTGTGCTTGTAACATGCGTGCAAATTGATTAACCTGCGAGCATTACAAGCCAGCATTCGATTGTTTGCACATATGATTCGGTTTTTGTGGTTTTTATTTTGTACAAAACTAAACAATGCGGAAAAAAACTCGTTTATTTAATGTGAGCGAATCGTCGAGTATTTCTTTCATACGAGTTTCGTACAGATCGAAAATCACGAATTGCGAATATCACGCGCATCGTAGTCTTATACTAACTGGTTCGGTTTTAATTAAAATGTTAGAATTTTGGAAGGTAATATAGTAGCGGTTGCGATACATATAGTTGTATTGTGGTTTTTGGTGGAAGATGTAATGGAAAAATTATAAATCTTCTGTAAAAAAATAACAAGTATCTACATCTACTTGTCTATCTATGAATGTTGAAACACTTAAACTGTTATCAATTTTAAACACTAATTTTACGCAAAGGACATATTTAAGTAGAGTTTTAAGAAAATTAGGACAATAACTTTTATTATGCGTAATGCAGAGAATTGCGGACTTGAAGACGAATTGTATCCGAAAAATACAGAGCATTAAGAGAGCGTTCAATATTTGAAAATTATTAAAACACATATTTAAAAAAATAACACGTATAAATTTGACGGATCACTTTCCGTTTGTTTCTCACGCTTTTATAGTTTTTACAACAGCACGTGCATTTTTAAATAAATAAATTGTGTAATTTTCTGCATAAAAAATGCAGAAAATTTCTAACAATCAATGTTTTAATGTACTCAAGGGAACGTTTTTATTAAACATTTTTTAAAGTTATTTTGTAAAAATATTTATACGTAACAAAATACAGAGAAATTCAATATATATATTTCAATATAAATTTTGCTACATCGCGTTGACTCTAATAAAACAAAAATCTATTCTAAATTTCGACAACGTAAAGTAATGACAATATTTAGCTTTTTCTTTTTGTTTTTTCCAAGAAAATGCAAATGAAGAATTTTTTCTTGACGCAAATGAATGAACAACCTTGTTCAACGTTTTTCGTACGTACGACAAAGTGATAAAAAATAATATCGCGTGGTCGGTTGGACGAGAAGACTCGCATATATTGCAGATCCTTTAATCTCTGCGGAACATCGCCAATCTTTTTTTTTTCTTTTACGCGTCACAGCGTAACGCGTGACGTGCGTTAAGATCGGAAAAAGGCCGAAGAAACAACAAGCTTGATAGTCAATAGCCACATCGTAGTCACTTCGTCCGACACGCTTAAAATAAATATGCATCAAGTTGTCTCGCGCGCTCGTCGCGACTTGCGATCGATCGGCGCGTCGCGCGCGTCAGACTTTAACGGCGCAATTATCGTCATAAATCTTGCCTGACACTACGTATTAGGGAAGTTAAGGTGTGAATTCATACGAATTCACGCGTCTATAATTAGCGCCGTCCCATTTCGATCGCGTGTTTCTCTCTTTCTTATGGTCTTGTTGCTAAGCGATCGATGTCCTATCGTCTATCTGTGTCTTTCCCCCAACTTCGATAGCTATATAATCGTCACACGACGATTTGCGCAAGCGTTTGTCGTTAGCTGAGGACAATTTTTACCGCAATTTTTGACACAGTAAACTTTTTAACGCTAAAATTACAACATCTGCCATAGTTACCACGTATTGTTAAAATCTTTTTATTCATGCATTCACAAAATAGAGGATTGCGCGAAAAATTGTTATGCCGTTGTGTGCAGGCAGTGCCGCGAAAAAACAAAAACAAAAAAAACAAACAAAAATTGAACACACAGAATATTTCGTGATCCGCATAGAGACCAAAGTTAATGATCTCAAATATCCCGTGGGAATTACAATTCTCAAATGTTCTCGTTTATACGCAATCTTTCGGTCTTGCTCTAGTGCACCTTACACAGTGGCTTTTATCGTAATCCGATCTTTATGACTCTCTTTCGTTCGCGGCGTTTTCATTGAACTCGGAAATTCGATGTCTCTTCGCGCGCGTAGTTTTTCAAAGAAAAACTTGGAGAGGGGAGGGTTTTTTTTCTCTGCACACAAATTAAGAAAGTGTGCGAAAAGTTTTTAATATAGATGGAATTTATCTCGCAAAGAGTCTATCTCGTGTGAGCGCGCGAAGAAAGCCACAAAGCTCGATCGATCGATGCGGCATCTTCCTTCGAGCAGTTTAAATTTAACGCACCTATCAATCGGGATGGGAAGAAGTTGAGACACGGAACACACAATTTCATTTTGTCGTTGCGGCATTACACATTCGATTAATGCGGTCTGAAATAATATCCATTTTCTCTTTGGGCTCGTTAAAAGTGTATATAGCTGCTAACAGTAATAGTTTGCGCGTCTTTTGACTATGGGGAGACGATGTTTTCATTTTATGGAAATGTGCGCACATATCTCGTCGTGGTGAGAGAGAGAGACCGCTTTCTCGTAATATTACGTACCTTTCTTTATTACCAGGACATTTCTTTGCAACGTTGAAATGACATCTATTAACTTCGAATGCATATACTACGTTTGCTTGCACGTGCACATCAAGCGAATAATGCACAGTGGTTTTTCACAAAAGTTCCGTTGTCAGAGCAATAGATTTAATAAAACCGTTGATTAAAAAAAAAGTTTTGTAATTTGTAAATAAAAAAAACATTTGGAACATCTTGTATTTAGATAAAATTTAGGTAAACTTATTTTATTGCAAAGATCAACATTTATTTACAAATAGTATTATTTATAAGTTATACACAATATTATACATATGAGAAAATTATTTATTTACTTTAAAATGTATTTTTATTATTGTATTATATTGCTTAAATCTCTTAGATCGATCTCTCTCTCTTTCTGTGAAAAAAACATTATTGTTAATTTATTATTAAACATATGTGATGGTAGTGGTTTTAATATTTTTAATGTTGTAAACATCTTTTTTTAAAAACTGTAAAATTCTTCAAACTCGGCGCACAGAAATTCTTTTCTTTTGATTTCTTTTCGCTTGTTAGTACTCTGGTAGAACATTTTTTGCTCTTCCCTACAATTTTCTCATCACAAATTTGCGTTGCGCTTATCATATCATGTTATATGTATTTTACGTGAGTTCTTCTTCGTAAAATGCAAAATTTGTTTGTTTGCGAAAAACTAAAATAGAAACCGTTTGTACGTGACTAAAACCGCTTGTACGCATTTGTCCGCACACACTTGCTTCCCTCGCATTAGAGACACTCATATCTTTTTTATTTTTTTTTTTTTTTCGCCCGTAAACGCTACTCGTGCACATTTACATACGTCCATCACGTATGCATCTCGCGCCCACGTTCTCAGCTTCTTCCGATTATTTTCATTCAGCTAACGAAAAATTCCACGTATCTACTTCAATCGAAAATCGCTCTAGCCGCGCGTTGACAGGTAATATATTTATGAAGAAAAAAATTACAGTTGCGGAGTTTTTATACCACGTTGATATCGTTTCGCTGCTTTGACAGATTGATTTTCTGTCTTATCGGAGTTTACCTTAGAAGTTCGATGCTCATATCAACATAGAAAAACAGCTCACGCAGCAAACTTTTTCTTTTCTTAATAAGCTTCTTCGCGATTACCCATCTGCCGCGCAGTTTCATTTATTCTTGCGAAAAAATGAAACGATAATGTCGCTAAGGTTATTTGAGGGGCGTTTCATGTATCTCATTATCTTACATTGTTTTACTCTTCGCGTACAGTTAATAAGGTGTCAATATTTTGGAGTTCGATAATATATTTATTATTGGTTATTTATAAATATAAATATTCACACACACAAAGAGAGAGAAAGAAGAAAAAAGAATACATAATATAGATTCATATGATTATAAAACTTTTACTGCTAAATTAAAATATATGTTTATATTTAAATATCACTAGTCGAGAAAGATCAACATTTCTGTAATTGATGACGTCTCCCGCAACAATCCTCTCTGAAAAGCAAGTTGTGCGCTATTTTTATCATAGTTCTATTTGTTGCTAACTTTTATTTTGAGATTTTTAACCATCTCTTCAGGAGACAGCTCATTAGCCAAAGAGGCTCGCAATTGGGGGCGAGCGACACCCGTCGATAGCTCCAAAGTAGACATAAGTGGTTTGCTTCAACGTGAAAGCGCGACAACGCGGGGTCTCGAGGCGCGATAATAATCCGAGATATCACGATGATTACGGGAAAAATTACATTACACGATGTACATATATATATATATATATATACAATAAAGCATCACGGATCAAATGCGGAATTAAAAGACCGAAATTAAAGTAATCATGAGCGCGCACGTAATTTTCCGTGATGTCGCCCAGGGATTGCAAGTGTAATTAATCCATGCATCGTTCTGATCTTGCGATCGCGTGCATGTACGTGTGTGGCTGTACGTATTTGAGCGAGAAATGCAGTTTTAATTGCATACGCGATAATACGCGCATATCCTAGAATGTGGGTATGTGCGCGCTGTGTGCGATATTTAGTGTCAAAAGTTCCACGCAAATTCCTTTCGTAATAAAAAATTTTTTGCAAATTTATATGTACGCCATTTGAAACATAAACAAATAGAGTTTTCAACAACGCGGGATTTTAATACTGTACGTAAAGCGAACACTACTTTTCGTGGTTTCTTTCAAATGATTTATTTTCTAACATTTTTTAATATTTTTTAATATGTTCTAACATTTTTTAATATTTGTTCTATTCGATGAGAGAAAAATTTTCGTTTAGTGTGTATATTTGTATGTTGTATGGTTGTATTAATATTATACGCGCGAGTTTTATATTGGAGTATACCGATTTCTCACGTAAAAGGAAATTCTCCTCTGTGTTATCCTCTGTGTAGAGAAGCGCAAACACAAAATCTCGATCAACAAATTGAAAAGTAAATATAAAAGCTCGCGGAAGCGAGTTTCCCGAAATTCGAACGCCGGGAAAGCAAAGTTTTCCCTCAACGGCGAACTTGCTGTTTTGATAAACACGTACGGACGACATATTAGCCGCGGCTTAGCTATTAACGAATTCTGACAGACTTAGAGGCGCATGGCGATGGATTAGATCGATTATAAATTAATCGCGCTTATAACTCATTCGCGAGTTGACGTCAATCGATGAAAACGTTGATACTTGAAATAAAACTGATAACGGAGAGCGTTCGTTTGTATTTGCATAATAAAATGTGAACGGTCATATTTAATTAACGGTCTGTATTTATTTCTATTGTTGCTTCTCTCGTCACAATTCACACAGGTTATAAATCCTGGCCGATCTCGCGCGCGGGCAAATAATTTATTTTTAAACTAATTTTAATTCATACCGCGCGCACCACATTTATCGCTTTGCTCGTGTAACTTGCAGGTTTTCAAGTGTTAATTCTTTTTACTCTTTTTTTCATTTTGACTTGCGTGACTTTGCCGGACTTTGGTATTTTTTTTTTTATTTTCTTTGTCTTCTGACGAACAAACTGAATTGACCATCTTCAAAACAACTTGACTTATAGACTTATACGTAATATATTATATGTAATATACTTATATGTAATATATTACATACTTATACTGTAATCAATTCATGAAGTCGTAAGCATTTATGTAAATGTGACGTTTAAACATGGGAATATCGATTCGGTCGGTTTACCAATCCAATGTCATCTCACTTGACGTGCACAAATTGAATTATGTCAAAACTACTTGCGTTATTATCTTTAGTAATCGTGATTGCGTTAGTTGGCAAACGTAGATCTAATTATCATCTCTTCTCGAACGCAAGAGAAGTGAGAGAGAGAGGGGACAGAAAAGCGTCTCGAGAGCGCCAGTTCTGCCATCAAGTTGGGGGATAGTTGTTAAGGACACAGCCGTGTATCTAAAACAGAGAAAGAGGGAGAGAGTTTGAAACGCGCCTGGGTTACGCACCCAGATTAGAACAATTCGGTATGTTTTCAATTAGCGGCAGTGAAAGATCAGTAAAATATAAACAAACGGAGATGGATTTTGAAATGAAAAGGGAGTTATGTTGGTGGAAATTGCGGATCGCATGCGACGCACGAGAACAATCACAATTGAACATAGCACTCTGCAGTCTGTACAAATATGTATCTACTAACGTAGATGTAATCTCGCATTATTTGGTTGTAATGTATACTAATGTATCAAGCAATTAATCAAAACACAAATCTGTGATATTTGATGGCGATGACGCAATGATAAAGAGGCACTTCGTAGCAAATATTTGTGAAGAGAGAAATGGCAAACTACATTGTCACGTTAATAAAGATTTCACTGATGAATGAATTAGTCAATACAAAAAAATTGAACTTACGTATATAAACAATTGTTATAAGTGCGTTATGATTAAAAAAATTATTCTTATTGGTAAAAAAACTTGGAGTTAATAGATTGTTCTCTCGTGTGAGGGACAAGGATACACTACGCAAAGTTTCGAGAGGATTAAAAATACCGAGTAATGGAAAGATAATAAGCAGAAAGTTAAGAGGTGACTTTTTCTGTTTGGGAAGTTGTTTGAAGAAGGATGGCTTTATAACTTTCGGTAAGAGTCTTGTGGAATTTTTATAAAGGAAAAAAAAGAATAAGTCAGTTGTAATACACTTTTGGAAAACACAAATACAATTCTAGTTTTTGTCAAAAATATTTACGCTATGTTCGTAAAAACATATATATATAGAATGTCGAAAATCTCGTATAACCGATGTTAAGTGTAATATAGCACAAAAATAACATGGAAAATTAGTTAAACAAGAGTAGACATTTATTATACGTACATATATATCTACTTTTAATTTTTTTAATGAAAAACTCCATCCCACATTGTTCTGCAGCTTCAAATTACTTTTTTAATATAGAATTACTATCAATTCGCGTTAAATAGCGCGTATAGACATGTATTCATGCTTAGAATGCGCAAAAAAAAACAATGTTTAAAATCATTTCGTGCTTCTCATCGTAAAAATATTTTCACGTGCGAAACAAAGTGTTTACCGGAATCGATCGCAATGCGATAAATAAATAAACGACGTGAAAAAGATACATGAGAGGGATGACAAAGGAATTGGATCTAGAGGAAACGTATTGTTGTATGTTAGGACTGGGTATGTGTCATCAGAAACAGCGGAAAAATACGATCGAGCGGCGAAACGTTGGATCCGCCCCTACTGCGATTTAGTCCTCGAGGTGCCGTTGCCGCACCCTCGTTGGCCTGACATGCGCCATGACCCGCACAAAGGTATCCATAGGTACAACGTTCCAATGTGTCTCCACGCTCTTACCATATGGTCAGCTCTTCGTCACATGCCCGAGCACACGCATGAATACGCACACTGCGCATCTATACTGCCACGCAAACCACATCCACCCTCTCCCTCCCCTTCCCCTCTCTCTTTATTTTTCTCTCTCTCATTCTCTCCTTCTCTCTCTCTCTCTCTCTTTTCCTCTCACCCGCGGTGTTTGCACCCTGAACACACTCATATTCATTGCGCGAATGACATTTCCGCCGACTGGTCGCGTTGTCCGTCCGAAAGAATTGAACTCCACATCGATGGCACGTGTACGCTTTACGAATGTAGAGATTCGAGATACACGAGAGAGGGAGAGAGAGAGAGTATGTCCCACGCGTGTACCAGTTCGTTCCGCTCGCTTTGCGAACTTCGGACTTGTATAAATAGAATAGCGATGTGCAAAATCTCGATGCGCGTTACATATCACACGACCTCGTCCAACTGATGTTTCTGTACCACTTGTTACGCTCTTTCTCATACACCGAGCGCCGCGCGCTAACGAAATAGGTCAAGTCTTAAGTTACATTGTTGGTTTTACGCGGGAAATTAGAAGCAGTGGTTATAAAACAAAAATGGTTTTTAAATGTGAAAGCGCGTACATCTCACGGTTCTGCGATTTTAATGCTTTTACAAAGGGACGTCATTTGCTGGCATTTTTCCGCTGTATATTTTACATTAATATGCGAGAACGAATGAATCAGGTTTTTAAGAAAACGTTTTAATATTTTCTGCTCTATACAAGCCTCTGAATTATCGAAGTCCATTAGTAAATTTTTCTACACGTATACAGAAGATTGCAAAAATAAATTATATATATTTAATTATAATGATATTCTAAAAAAACTGTCATAATAAAATTTTCAAGACCAAACACTTTTCAAGAAATAAACATTAGCTTCACGAAATTCTCAAGTAACTTTTCTGTACAAGAAAATTAAAAAAAAACCGTGATTGACACATAACATAACAAAATAGCTAATTTGCACGTAACGGTAAGTTATCAGATCGGCTTATCAAAGTGACAAACGAGCAAACTAACGGGCAATCCTCTATGGACTCATCGATGAAGCTTTGAAACCCTCAAGCCTTTTTTCAACGATATAAAAACATGTATGAAGCAGTAGGATACAAAGAGATGCGCAAAGGGTGTTTACGTGTTTTAGAGTTCAAATCGCCTCAACTCGGGTAGCTCGAGCTAAACCTGACGGTGCAAAAGTGACGTGATTGGTACAACGCAAATTTTTCATAAAATCGCGTTCGGACGCGGAATCGCTTTTCCATATAGCGAGAAAACAATATGCGAAGCCTGTGTGCGCAAATCATATTGCAAGAATAATAGACGTCAATCAATACGTGATTAAAACCGAAAAGATATGAGCAAATAATAATTTGCAAAAAGATGATTCTTTTAATTTCTATACTTACACACAACTGTTCTACTTTACCTGGTATTGCGCGGATGCAGTTTTATTGACAGGTTTTGCGTCGATATCACGTTGTAAAGAACTGTCATTTAGCCGCGCGGCACTCCAGTGTCGATTGAGCAATAAAAAGAAGCGACAAGAAGAGTGTTCTTAAACTATTTTGCAACGCGCTATCGATCAGCTTTGTAGTTTTTGTACGGGTTTTGCGTCAAAATCATCAAACACACACGTCTTCTGCGTTCCTCTCTCCATCACGAGGAACAAAGACACAGTGAATTTTATCGAATACTTATCTCGCGCTGTTTCGGAAATATTTACTGACGTATATAAGTAATCGCTACGACAAGAGAAACCGTGTATATGTAAGCACGATATATAAAAAGTGAGAAGGGTGAGCTGAAAGTGTCGGAAAGTGGCGTCCAGAATTGACATTTAACGAACATCTTCGCCAGTCACGGAAAAAGAAACGATCGATAACGAGATAACATGGGGATAGGCTTCGAGATATATATATATATATATATATATACAGGGTGTCCCAGTACGACTTTAACAGCTTTCGTAGGTAGGTAGAAGGAGTAAAACTGAGT
>QVOA01002990.1:0-29166 GCA_014825685.1 Pseudomyrmex cubaensis
AGTAGTAGTAGTAGTAGTAGTAGTAGTAGTAGAAGAGTCGGAAAGAAGTAAGAGCGCAGGCAACACAACAAGAAAAAAACAGCAAACAAGGATTTGTGTGCGCAACCCATGGACGAAGATAACATACAAAGAAGAGAACAGTGCCAATGTTAGATAAATAAATAAATTATAACGTAAAAACTTAATCTTACAACGAATTATGCAAATTTAGTGAGTTTTTCGTGCAAAAGAAAGTTTGCACGTATATAAATCTTGTGTATATACTTTTAAAGAAATAATGTAGCTCAGAGGACTGACCTGCTTTTGCATTGTTGCCAAAAGCAAGTTAATTAATCTGCCGTATTTAATTTAGCGTATTCAACCAAAAGACGCTTGAATGAAAAAAGCGACTATTCAAAATTGAACACGCGGGAATCACACAATGTCAAACTACTCAAAAATTAAAAAACTAAACTACTCAAAATGTGTTTGCAATCGGTTTAAACTCGTCCTCCACCTGAATTAAAAGTCTCTCGACGTTTATATCGAAGTTACTGACCTGTTTTGATAAGAATAATACTTTGCGTCTCTCGGTATCGTGCAAAGCTGCTTGCCGTAGCAACAGAGAACCTGCGGATTGAATGTGTACTTCCTGCCACAACAATATCCCAAGGCCTGCATCACAGGATCTATTTCTTGCTCGAATACTTCCGAGAGCTATATTTAACAAGAAAATGAGAACAAGTGTTATTTTATATTCAACATCGCGTCTTGGCTGTGAAACATATACATCTCTCAATGTTACCTTGGTGCAATATCTGTAGACTCGAGATGTTTTGCGATTGTAGAGCCAGGCATTGTCGAACATCATCCACACGTCATCAACGTACTCCCAGGGATCGCTATACTTTTCCGTATCGAGTTTCTTCTTGATAGTAGACAGATCCATCGGTTTCTTCACGATAGTCGGATAATCCGGTATACCCAATGCTTGCGGGTCCACGGGTTGTCTAAAAGGTATCGACTCGGGATCTTGTCGATACAATTTTTCCAATGTAGGCATCAACGCCTGGCGCAACTCGTCCGGTTTAAATAAGCATTTCTTCTTATCAGTGGACGTGCCGCTCGGTTGTATCGGTTCCGGCACCATCGGCTTGATATCAGAGGCAGTCGTGTCTTGACTAGACACCGGGGTCATGCTCTCTTCTTTGATACTTGCAGGTTCTTCTTTCACAGTCGCCTCATTCGAGCCCTCCTCCATCGGTTCAGTTTTCGGCTCGGTTTTAATGTTAATCTCATTGTTCACGCTTTTGCCGCTGTCCATTCTGTGGTTTTGCGTATCGTCCGGTGGCTCTTGTTTAATTTCCATTTTAATACCTTCATCCTTGATAGAATCCAATTTACCTTTGTTGTTGTTCATTGGCGGACTAGGCGAGTTGTCGTGATCCAATGCCGCTGTGATAGCAGCCATTTGCGAGGACATAGATGTGCTGCGCGGTGTGTTCAACGCAGCCCGCTCTTGCGAAGTCATACCTTTACCGAGGCTCGCGAGGCCAGCGGGCGAGGGGGTCGGACCCGAATGCGGCGGTGTTTGGTTAGACGAGACAGTCTGATTCGGCGTCATCAGCGACGGCACGAGTGGCGTGTTCGGTGTGGAAGTAGTGGACTGGGGTCCGTTCGTCGTTCCCGTCGTTGTTGCGGCCACGCCGCCACCCGTTGGGCTTGGTCCGCTGGACGCGGGCGGTGGTATCGTCTGCGGCGTTGAGGTAGAAATGCCACTATCACTAGGTGTTGAGGCTGACAATGGTCGAGTGGGGAACTGTTGATTCGCTTGCTGCTGCTGTTGTGCGCTCGATTGTTGCATACCGCTGAATGGCGAAGGCGTTTGTGGAATCGACGAAGCCGGTGTTCCAACCTGACTTTGTGTACTCGTCGGTTGCGATTGCTGCTGACTTTGCTGTTGCTGTTGAGCAGCTTGAACCTGGGCCTGCAGTCTGACTTTCATGAGATCGGGAAACTGATGCTGACTTTGAATGGGTGAACTATTGGGTAAACCGGCAGCTGTGCTATTGGACGTTGGAAATTGACTAGTTGTCGCGTTGTTAGACGCGGTGGTGGTCGTAAGGTTAGCTTGAGACATCTGAGGTTGTCCGAAAGGATTGAGCCCGGGATTCGGCACCATATTGGCATTTGACGTGGATTGTCCGTTCGGACTGAGACCGGGAGGACCAACCAGAATTCCCTGTTGTTGCTGTTGTTGTTGCTGCTGTATCTGCTGCTGCTGAGCTTGAATTTGTTGTTGCTGAGCTTGTTGTTGTTGAGGGAACTGCATTCTGTTATGTTGTTGGATGGCCATTGCAGGTATTGTTCCTAGTTGATTCATACTCGGTGAGTGACTTCGGAGAGTGGGCGGTACTGCTCCAACTGGTTTTGATGTTCCTGGAATAACAGCTCCGACATTAGGAGGTGCGCATGGCCTCAGTCCGGGACCGGATGCGCCTGTTGGTTGCGGTTGTTGCTGCTGCTGCTGAGCTTGTAATTGCTGTTCTTTCCGTTTCTGACGTTTCTCGTCTAATAAAGAAAGTACTATAACAATATGCATCCAAAACCTATAGATTAAAGCATAAATGGAACTAAAACTCAAAATATTAATAAATAAAATACAACATGATCAAAAGAAATCACATGTAAGCGATAATATAAGCAAAATAAAAGAAAATAAAACGGTATGTTATTTATAAGAATTAATAAACTTTAACATGCGTATTTCACATTAGAAAATGACAAAAAAAAAGAGAAAGAGAATAACAAATATAAATTGTAAGATTTTAACAATTACATATAAATAAATGTCTTTAAAATATTTACCCAATTCCTTTTGTATTTTATAGATCTTTTCGGCCAAAAGATGATAGTATTCCGATCGCGAATTAGCCATTCCGTACATATCGCCTTCCACCTTTCTTGCGTACGCAACCAAGTTGCACATTCTTTTGTCGAGCATAGTTTGTGGATCCGGAGTGGGGAATATTGCTTGGACCCTGAGGAAAAAGACATTAATAACCGCGTTGTTATTAGAACAAAAATTTTTAATGTATGTCATCATACGAAAAAAAACTCACAATTTATGAACTAGGTGATTCCTGAGATCTGGAGTGACGGACTGATGCCACTCCTTTGTTCCTTGCACGGGTGTCGCTGTGACTTGACTCGGTTGAAGACCACTTGGAAGCTGCAAATTTGCTAATCTATTCTCTCCGCCTATCACACTAGATTGTCCGGACTCATTCAGTCCGAAAAATGTTTGCATATTAACGGATTGTTGTATATTGGCAGCGGCGGCTGCTGCGGCGGATGCAGGTCCTGTTGTCGGTGGGGTCTGATTGCCACCTATTCCGACCGTGCTAGGATCGGAATTTAGAGGAAGAGATACGTTTGGAGCGACCACTGCTTGTCCAGCACCAACTACAGATTGCCCTGGACCGGCTAAAACGTTTTCGTAGATGCAAATAAATTTGTTTACTAAATGTTTCACATGTAAAACAAGAGAAAGAAAGTTAATAGATAAATCCTCGTAACTTACTTTGTGTTTGAGGTTGCGCTAATCTAACATTGGCTAACTGTGTACCAGGAGGACCTGTCGTGCCAGGCGCTGGCATTCTAACGCCTCTGCTAGCGTTTTGGTTCGGCAGGAGTGTTGTTGTTGTTGTCGGACACTGAATTCCTAGAGCATCGTAAGCTCTTCTCATTTCAAGTGGAGTTGGATTTGTTGTCTGACTATTTGTTTGAGGAGCTATAATGAAAAGAAATATAATAGATAAATCGAGAAAGAAATGCATATTACAGCCACGTAAAAATATCTTCACATAAATTACCTTGCGTATTGGCTCTGTTTCTATTTGCCTGTCTTATTGGTTCACAAACCGGACAGTCATTTTTAGCACAGTGTCTCCAATGATTAATAATCTGTCTCGACATGCTACAATTAGACACTGTGCAGTTTTTGCCGACTTGACAAGTCATCATGTGAGTTAAGACGCCCTTCATCATTTTGCAATTTGGTAATTGACACTGTCTCTGTACTTGCTCGCCGTTCATGCTCTCGCGCCGTTGGCATTTATGCGCGTGCAAAAGTAACACTAACTGCTGCTGAATAAGTCTACATTTTTCCGGATCAGGTGTTTTGGCTAAATATCAAAAGTTTTTACATTAACCAAATATAATTTTTATACGAGTAATGTTGTAGCAAACAAAAAAATAAAATAAAAAAATACTTGCCAGTGAAGCAGTGTTTGAGTTCGGCTCTAAGAACAACAAATAAAGCGAGAGCGATATAGTGTATCGATATAGTGCTCTCGTACTTACTCGACGGAGCACCAGCAGTGGCCATTTGGCCCTGAGATGGTTGTTGAGGAGGTTGTCCTCCAGCTGGTGCTCCCGTTTGAGGTTGTGCTGGGCTCGGTGCCGGTATTTGAGTTTGTTGTGTTGCCGTTCCACCTTCTTGACTACTAACGACATTTGTAGTGCCAATCGGACCAGTGGTGGCGGTAAATCTGCTGGTAGCGGCTGCTGCCTGCATAGCAGTCATGTTCGTTCCCACCCCTTTCTGCTGTGGCTTGACGACACCTATAGGATTATTGGCGCATACAGTTACTCCTGGTCCAGGTCCACCAGTACCACTTGGAGTACCTGTGATACAAAATTTTTCTTCATTGTTCTTTCATTTGTCCATTTACATTTATTTCTTCATACAGCAACAAAATATAAACATATATATACATATGTATATATGTTTATAAATGTGCGTGTAATACGTACCGTAGCCGTACGGATTTGATGCACCTATTTGTCCCATATTCGGCATGTTTGCCATAGGAGCCTGCATTCTCGGACCACCTTGACCAGGACCGACAATACCAACTTGATGTACCTGTGGGTGAGGACTTTGCCCTCTCGTTGGGCCGACCATATGCGCCTGTTGCTGCTGCATCGTCACAGCTCTCGTGTTTATCATCCCGGGACCGTTTTGCATTTGCGTTACTCCGTGAGGTCCACTGGGATGATGTATCGCTTGAGTATTAGGACCCATCATAGTTACCTTCAAAATGTTGTCGATTACATACTCGATCAATATTTTATTAGCGAAAATCGTTGTAACGTCATACGAAATAATCAACATACGGTATTTAAAGGCTGTTTGTTCAAACTGTTGGTTACTATCAAACTCCCTCCGGCCATGCCACCCATATTGTTCGCGCTAGCTGTACTAGTCATCACCAAGCCGGACGTTAAACCGCCCGGCATAGACATCGCGGGGTTACTTCCAGCCATAGATGATTGCAGACCACCCATCGAATTAGCGATAGACATTTGATTGTTCGCCAACGAACTAGCGATGCTGCTCGGTAGATTACCGAGACTCACAACCATTTGCGGATCAACTACTCCCTTGGAGACAGAAACGTTCGGTGGCGACTGCATATTCGGACTTTTACTGCCTAATGTTCCGGTAGCCATTACTAATGAGTTAGCCACCAAGTTTTTGTTGCCCTGTTCAACGATAGGTAATCAAATATTATCATGTCATGCGATCGAGCGTGGAAAACAAAAAGTTAAAAAGTCTAATGTAATACCTGCTGTTGAATGAGATGATGAGAAAGTTGTTGTTGTTGTTGTTGTTGCTGCTGTTGCTGCTGCTGCTGCTGCTGTTGTTGTTGCTGCTGCTGCTGCTGCTGCTGCTGCTGTTGTTGCTGCTGTAGTCTAAGTTCCGAATCGAGAGCACCATTTTGTTGTCCTGGTCCGGGACCAGTTGCCGGTGGCTTAGTACTCTCAGTCGCGGAACCCCAGGACCCAGACGACAGCAAGTCATCAGGAAGATCATTTTCAAGGTCAAACATTTCTGTATTTGTTATGTAATCTGAGAATAAACGAGAATACAATAATTATGTTTCCGTATGATTTTCCTCGCAATGACAAATAATGGCTAGCAAAAAGATATGTCTTCCATCTGATATTTGCATGAATAAAACACAAGTTTGTCAATCCATGACTTCCGTCTTTTACTCATTCTTGCGTGTTTTACAATGCATCAGTTATCTGCTTATTATCTTTTTGTTTTAATACACTGTTTCAAATTTATCACGACTTATAAAGTTACAAAGTGCTTCCTAAGTTAAACAGTTCAAAGGCTTGAATAAATGCACTATTTAGAATAAATAATGCACTATTTAGATATTATGACAAATATATATACCAAGAAATCATTAGTTAATTTACAAAGGTAAGATTTCAGCACCGTCACCATAGCTTTTAGCAGAGTATAAGTATTTTCAATATATAAAAAATTCATCTGTTTACGCTATCATGTGTAACAAATGTATCGTATTTCTACGCACATGTACAGATGCGTGTATAAATATTATACATATATATGTAATACATACGTGCATGTACATGAAACTAAAAGCCAAAAACGAATTTCAGTTTTGATCTATAGTACAAAAAAAGTCTGTTCTTTTCTTAGTAACAATATTCAAACGAACAATATTAAATCTTCACGTATATCTCACTCCTTTAAGCAAGAATAAAAATCCTTGAAAAACTTACTTATCTATCCACGACTGACCATACATTGACGGAGAAAAAAAGGGTGTTATGTGTATGTATGTGTATGTGTGTAAGAAGATACAAATGCAAAATCTCTATACATATATATATAAAAATATATATATAGTATTAAGTACATATTAAAAAGAAAACAAGTATGTATATATATATAGGAAAAACTGTATGTGATATAAACAAAAAAATAAGACATGAGACATACACTGCATGAGCATAACGTAAAAGAGCCTTACTCTACAGAGCAGATTGACAATTTCTTTGGCACAATAAAATTAGTGCTAAACTAAACAAGCAGTCGGCGAAGCTATCGACGGCAAACTTTTATAGAGGAGAGTCATGCGAAGAAATCAGTCACTCTAGAAAATATCTGTTCAAGCAAAACAATATTCTGGATGTTATGTTTAAGAACAGAGTGTCATTTCTCTTCACCCCTAAGCTGGTCGGTGAAAAAAAAAAAAAAACTAAGACTTGGGCAAAAGATTTGTGCACGTAGTTTTTCATTCTATTTACATTGAGTTACGTATATATGTATAAAAATGTATGAAAATTGATACAGACCTATTAACACCCGCCTGCTCAGCTAGCTATTTCCTGGACTGTATCATAAACTTACAATTCATAGTGTGTATGCCTGTTTTTTTTCTGTTCTTTTTTAAAAATTTTTTCTCTGCATTTCTGCCCGCAAATGAGACGCAAGAGCTCTGCCCGTGTGTGTCGCATGTCAATTGTTTAATTTTCGTACATTGCAATTTGTTCCGCGATATTTATTAGAGAAAACAGAGAGTAGGAACTGGCGTATTTGAATCTGATTATGTACCTTTAGCAACACCGATCCAATTTTTCTCCATTGCTATGTAAAGTGAATCAGTCAGCGCTCAAAGTAAGATAATATTTTATATATCCATATTTTGTCGCTCTTTTTTATGCTCTGCCATATTTTCAAAGATAAATTATTGTGACATCCGTTTTTTTCTTTTTCACTTTCTTCCCTAAATGTGTAGACAAATAGACTATATAATTTTTTTGTTTTTTTACTGAGAACCACAGTGACAATATGCCAAAACTACCACGCATTTCTTTCAACAAGTACTGCGACTGCATCGATCTCACTGAAAACCAGAGACTGAGACAAGTAACTTGACAAGAAAAAAATTTATACTGGAGACAATTATCAAAGATAATCAAAAATGACTGGACGAACAAATGAAGACTTTGTTTCCTGTGCTAGTCTTAAATGTGTTTCATTTATTTACTATTTTTTGAAAATTTATTCCAATTCTAATTTGATAATAAGATAATTACTTCGCTTTTGCAGGGTATGGTTGTTCCAATGTTGAGGTAACTGATGTTGAGGCACATGTAGCGGTTGAGGTTGACCCTGAATGTTACCATTGCCACCTCCCGGGAAGTTTGGAAAAGCATGGTGCATCATTAAAGGCGCCATACCCACTACATATATATATATCAATAGTTTTTGGTTTAATTTAGAATGAAAGAGAAAACTAATTAGGCTTTTCTTCTGAACAATGTGGTATCTAAGTGGTAGAAACAATTATAGAGAAGCAGTTTTGTTTTTCTTTAATCAACCACTACTGATGCTTTGCTCTTCTGATCACTTTGATTCGCACAACTGACCTGACTGGACAAACACGGAAAATCAAACTGTTTCTACAACCTTGTTTCTGCGACTTTGGTACCGTCATTGTAAGCAATTTTGAAAGTTTTATATCTAAGTACAATGTAAACTATATCATTATGTATATTTATATAACACAGCGTTATGTGCATATTATATAAATTGTTTTTCTTTTCTTTTCTTTTTTTTTTTTTTTTTTTTTTTTTTAGCGCGTTGGTTCATGCCAGCAAAACTGTAATCTTTAACATTAAAAGTGTCATGCAAATCTTGTCATGCACTACTAGGATCACAACTATTGTATATCTAAATGTAAGTATTATATATATCTAGAGAAACATATGGGAACTCTATACATGTATATTTTCACACGCCATTCAACAACGAGAAATGGCAGAGATGCAATAAAAATAAAGAAACAAAAAAACAAAAAAAAAAAAAATATTACGTGTATTTAGCTTTACAATAAAACTTTACTTTCGTATCGTCTGAGCAAAATGTGAAAAGTCATAAGTAAAAGCAACTTGTCAAGTGTGTCTTGACAAAGTGACACAAAACAAACCGTCTACTTTTCTCATGTTGAAAATTTATTCTCGCCCCGTCAGAGAAATACTACATTGTACGGGATTTTTTTTATATAAAATTCTAACGAGATACGTAACAAATGTACGAGTCACAATTGAGATTCGAACTGTCCAATTTACTTCGATCACTTTTACGCGAAAATTAAGTTTTGTTTACGCGAATTTTGCTCAGAAATCCGCGAACTTCCGCAAGATCGTAGTCAGTCAAAAATCACCGCGGGCGTTAAGCCGCGCTGGACAAAAAAAAAAAAAAAAAAGCACGCGAGATGCGTGTACTCGCTCGTTTTTTCAGCGCGTGTCTCTCTCGCGCGGCGACGCAACTTCTCTCGTAAGGTTAGTCGCGGGATAAATTTTTTCCAGAGAGGAGGAGACTGTGGAGGAGAAGGTGAGAAAAACCTGGTAGGTAGAGAATGACAGAAAGATACGACGTACAAAGCTGTACGTCGGAGAGCAAGCTCGAACTAACCTGTCGAGTCCGACGGACCCGGAAAGGGATCCAGCTTCTGCCGCTTCTGCGGAGGACCGTCCACCATGTGATCGGCCATGGTTTCTTTCTCGCGGGGCTGTTATCTTTTCTCGCGTAGAGCGCGACTCTAACCTCGCTTTTTCTCGTAACTCGAGATCACCTTCCACGATCACCTGCGCGTCACACGTCGTACAAACGAACTCCGTATGACCGCGCACGCACGCACGCACGTCAGAGATAGCAACGGCAATAGCGTAGCAGGGAAAATCGTCGTATTTACTACAAGATCACCGCAGTCGTCGTCGTTGTCCAGGTCGTCATAAGCCCTGCTACTGTTGCCGTCGCCGATTCCGTGAAAATCGCGGGTGAAAATGCAGCCGCTTGTTCTCTACTGTCGGTGAAGCCGCGTAACAAGTTCACCGAACCGCAGTCATACTCGTGAACATAACAATAACAATGAGAACCGCGGCGCGTGAAGCGTCCTCGTGTAGCATACTCGGGTGCACGGTCAACCATTGGGCATCGTAGCGTTCGGGGTACGTCAAACCCCGGTGTCAAGGTCCGCACGCACGCACGCACACGCCGCAGCGTCGAGGAATGTCCGTTCTCTTTCCGGCGACCGACGACGAGACGGCTACCGCGCCGCGTCGCCGCCGGGACGGGACAGTAGATCACCGCGTTTCACAAACGAGAATAAACGATCACGACGACGATGGATCGCGATGCGAATGATAATATAACGTTACGGCCACGGCGACGGCGACGACGTCGCCGTTTCTCCAGGAGTCCCCGTTACCAGACCGATAAGTGGGTAACGCGCGGCGGGACTCGCGACTCTCGCCTCCAAGAGGACTCAACCTGTCCTCTCCGCCGCGATTATACGCGTCGATTTTGCGATCCGCGGTCCCCCGAGATCCGACTCTTATTTGCGTACGATCGCGGATAATCGGCGCTGCTCACCCCCTTCGCTGCACTATAGTCCGTCCAAAACACAATCGTTTGTGTGGTCACAGAGGTATACATGCACCCGCACGACACTCGTCAAACTACTGACTGCGTGCACGGCGCTAGCCGACACGATCGCTCCCCGAGGCCCTCTGGCACCATCTTCTCTTCTCTTCTCTCTCGTCTCACTGCGACACAGCGCGCGAACCATTAGCGGGAATCGACGCTAATATTCATGCATCCGCACGCAATTCAAGGACACGAGCAAGCAAACGCGATCGCGCGTGTCGGCACAGAGGCGGCCACCGCGTTCGCCACAGAAATTCGCACGGGAATTGTGATTGCGAGATCCTCCGCACCGCACAACTATCACCAATCGTTCGCCAACATAAAATGGCGGTCGCTGTTGACGAGTTTTTCTACGCTTGTCAGGACTCGGCGACAATGGCCGTTGCCTTAGACCGCCACCCGGATTGGCCGAGCGGGTCATGTGATTCGCGAGGCCTGCGCGCCTCTGCCGAGCAACCGTGATGCGTAGACGCGTCGACTATCGTCACGCCGCGGATATGTGTTCTCTGATCGCTGCCGCGAGCGCCGTCCGCCGTATACTCTGGCGTTCCATTCCGCCTTTCTTACCGATTCCCTGAGAGTCGCGCGACGCGAGCGTTTTCCGCCAGATTTTCCATCAAATTCACCTCGTTTCTCTATCCAAACTGCGGTGCAATTGTGAGTATCCGTGATGTCTCGCACGTTTTGTACAAATTTTGCAGGTCGTTCGCAAGTTTTTTGTTCAACATGACGTGCCGCTCCAAGTCGAGACGAGAACGAATGTGCGGAACCATCCAAGTATCATCTTCTCGCTTCTGTTTCCGATTCTTTACATATCGGACAATCAAAAATTTTGTATCTTGCTGTATATTTACACAAAAGTCACACGTTTATGCGAGTATATAAATGGAGAACTCGAAAACACAAAATTGTAAGATTGGAAAAGAACATCTTCGACACGGGAAACAAGCTTACGCACATGATACGCGATACACAATTTCTATATGCCGTAAAAAGTTTACATCTTTTATAACATATTACAAATCTTTTCAATTTTGCTACTACGGTCGTAATATGTAAATTTGCACGTGGAGAGAGAAAAGACCATTTAACGCAAATCCTTTGGCAAATTATTCATATACGCGGATCGAATGAGGTAAGAATTATTAATTCGCACGTCTTTCGGTTATGTCACATTTTCTCGCGTCGCACGCGGTTTCCCGCGGCAAGTGTATCGACGCGAAAGTAAACGCTAACAGATTGCGCGGCGGCACGCGCCATGTCGGTTTTTATCTTGAATCACTTTCGCTACTTGCAATACATCGCATCTTCTCTCTGTGCGAATGCACGTTTCCCGTGAGCGTTCTCTCCCTTTCTCTCTTTCTTTCGTTCTTTGGCAAAAATCGACGCGAGACAGAGGAACGCGAGAGTCAGGACGGCGAGATGAGAGAGCATTCTTCTATCTTTCCAAGTTCTTGTCGACTGCGAAAGAAAACAATGAAGATGTCGCAAGATGGCCAAGGTGATCTCTCGATCGACGAATCGAGAAGAACGAGCGCGCGCACAGAGAAGGGGAAGAGACGGAGCAATGGGAAGGGAAGGGAAACGTTAGGATGGGAACATTCGCCTCTGTTCGTGAAGTCGTCCAGCGCCTCGACGGGATCACCGAGGTGCGAACGGCACGCGACGCACAACGCGTCACGCGTGAACTTGTTCGCCGCGGCGTCTCCCTCTGCGCAACATCGTCGTCGGTCGTGTCCGCTGGCGGCGGGTCCGTCTGCGAGAGAGGAGAGAAGAGAGAACGGAAAAGAAACGGGTGAACGCTCTACCACCGGCGTGGAGGGTGGAGGGGTCTCTCTTTGGAAATGGGACGGGAATCGGATGACGGCGTGGCAGCAGCCGCCTGGCCGCCCGTCTCCGAGATTCTCGTGTCAGTATGACAGCGGCTCCTTTGTATACCAATATACTTTGCAGCAGAGAAAGCCACGTACTGGACACATTGCGCGTTGCCCGCCCTTTCTCCGTCTCTCCTTCTCACACCCGCTGTCGCGAAGGGGAAAAAAATTTCTAGCTGAGAGACGCCGCGGTTCTTCTCGCGCGATGATCCCGTTTTCCTGTTCCGTTTCCTTGCGACCACGAAACACGTCGTGTCCCCGCCGCAAGAAGACGCGCGAGACGTCGTCCTCGCGACGTGACGTTCCCTCTCATCATGACAATGTAATCGAGATCGAAGTCTCTCGATCAGGACCACAGAGATCGATGCTCGAACATCTGTGTTCGAGCATTTGACACACTGTGAGAATTGAATAAATTCTCGCGTGCGTCGGCAAAAACGCGAGGATGAGTCGCGCGTGTTTTGTTCGGCAGCGCGCGGTTACGTAATTCTCTCGCCTTTGCTGATGAAAAACCCGGAGTATTTTCGGGCGGAAGATTCGCCGATGCGACGCGGCCAAAGCGGTGTGTGTACATTCACGCACCGCTTGCCTCTTCATGCCGCGCGCGCGAATTCAGGAAAAGTGTAATCGATCGTTACCTCCGCTCTGCTCGGTCGCTTCGCCGCGGCCTACGATTTATGTCTAGTCTCGCGTGCACGACCGCGCGCGAGGTGCATCGACCCATCTTTCTTTCGGTTCGCCGCGATATTACATACTCGCATGCGTAGGTATACGTACGCAAGTGAAGGACGTTCGCGCGTAACCATGTAGCAGATAGGATATACATATATATATATACATATAAAATACGTTCGTCCTCTTCCTGTCGTCTCGTCTCGCGAGAACGTAATCATCTTTTTTATCGAAAAGATTATATAAAAGAAATCATATGGGAGTGTTTTTTTCACCGCGAAGCAAATGTATCAATATACCGCGCGGTTTAACTCTTCTCCGTCGAGTTTTCCAGGGAAAGAGATGAAAACCTCGGGGAGAAAATTCCTTCGTATGCAATGAACAATACAAATTCTGTATCTGGTCGATTGTACGCATGAGATTGAGACGATCTCGCGATAAATAAACTTTACATCTGGTTCTATGCATGAAAATATAAAAATTTGTTTTTACATACGAAGGACATTTTTTTCTCGCGATCTCTGTGTCATCTCCTTTAAGTACTGGGTCATCAAGTATGAAACTTGACATATATATATCTGTGTAAAAATATATGTACATATATTTGTCAAATGTCATACTCGATCACCCAATATAATTGTACATACACGCATTAATCGGATGTGAGACGTTTCACCGATCGCACGAAATAACACAATGAGTTTTAAATGATGTAATTTACAAGTTGTTAAATCCGACGAGATGGATCCGAAAAGAATCTTTCCTTATCTCTTTATGATATTTCACTTCCGTTCTATTTCGTATCAAAGATAGACGGCTGTATCCGAGATAAAGCTGTAGATTAAAACGTGAAATTGTTGATCAGTCTGATTGTGAGGAGACGAAAATTGTAATCGCTTCAGATTTTTGAGTGTCAAGTGGTCACAGAAGTCGAACGAAGTGAATCAAGAACGTTATCTTAAAGTTGAAATTGCTTGCTGTCTCGGACCAATTTGTTGCGGAGCAATTAACAGTCGGAATTTTGTTTCTTTGTAAAATAGAAATTACAATAGTTGCTCGCGTCGCAAAACACACATGGAAACAAATCGCATTCTCTCTTTCGCGCTTCAACCTTTAAAGAGAAGGATCGATTGCTCACTTTTTATGTATATTCCACTTGTATAAATTTCATTTTGTCATTAGCGAAAAGATCGTCGTTAAATCTTCGTAATGGCATCGCGACGTTCCTTTTTGATTTTCTATCGAATGGACACACTAAATTAAACAGCGAAAGAAAGAAATCGATTTCTTCCAAACGAAGTCGCTCTATTTTTATTCGATTAACGCCTCGGTCGCGGACATTTTAGCGCTTTAATTAAATCAAATTGTAATCACAATTTTTATAATGACTTGAGAAAACACAATTGTTTTGATCGCACACGTTGAATTATTGAAACAATCTCGAAAAGACATATGTAGTTCTTCAATAAAATAAAGAAAAGCTAAATACTTCATTGGAGTTGCGATATTGCATTAAAAAAATATTGTAAAGTTTCAATGAGAAGTCGCGATTGTAATTGAAACGTATCTCTCTCGAGAATCAACACACATTGTTTTTACATGTGTCTTTTTCTACGTAAAATAAAATGCGTACAAATTGTAAAAAAAAAATGTACAGAATACCGATCTTGCTTCTTTATTTTCTATAGCCGCGTCGCTTTAATTAGAACGCTTCGCCTTGATCTGTCGGCTAAGAATCGATCATTCGCGATACGCACAATCATAACGCGTCGTCGTTCACCACACACTTACAATGCGGGTTAGAGAAGCAAGGTCGATGGAGCCTCGTGTTTGAATCTGTGTGCGATCCGAGTTGATGTCGCGTGGAGACACGAGGGACTGTGTATTCATTGTGAGAAAGAGATAAAATGGAGAACAATTTACAATGCGGAGAAACAAAATGTCACGCAACGTTTGCGTTGTGCGCATTACAATGGAATGTTGTTGCTTTTTTCTTTCAATTGATATAAACAATAATAAATTTTTTTATTTGCCACAATCAATATTTCGTTAATCACGAGAAAAGTTATATGTACACCATGCAACTAACAGATACGATGCTTCATATATAATAAATATATTATTTTGTTTTTTTTTTGTTTCACGCGTTTTATATGCACTAACAAGATGATAAAATACACACTTCGCTTTTGATTTACACATCGACGGAGGAAGTGATTGAAGTTATGCGGGAAAAATGCATGCAAACTCTCTCGAGATTTGGAGATAAATTTCATAAGAGATATAATGTACAATTCTGATTTTATCTTTATTCGCATAAACTTACTTTCAATAAATTTCGTAATAGTGTAACTTACCAAAAATATATAATTGAGACCAAAACCGCGCGTCTGTGTTTATCTTATTAGTGAGAATAAAGCCGTTACAATATATAATTATTTTAAATTGATATTGTTTTGCAGTGTCAAGAAGCAACACCGTATGGAAGTACACAAATACATACTTGCGGACTTTACACCCAACCGTATATCTTTGTTTTTTTTTTTTTTTTTTTTTTTTTTGTTGTATGTAAAACAAACTATCGGAGACACACAAGTGTCCCCGATTTCTGTGGAATTGCAAATAAATCTTTCAAGTTCAATGCACAATTTGTGTTTGTATCATCTCAATGAGTGAACGAGAGAAAGTTCTTTTTGTGTTACAATATATATCGTCATTTCACACTTTAATAATAATTCCATATGTCTCTCTCTCTCTTTTCTCGAGGCAAGCCTATTCTGTAACTTCTAACGCACGCGTTACGAATCTTTGCACGGACAAAATGCATCGTGAGATAGTGCGAGCAACGCGATACACGGCGACAGTTAACAAAACGGAAAGTTTGTTAAAAGAAACAACCTGAAATTTGTGGTTACAAGTGACAGAATAAGGATGCAGGTATGATGATGTGTTAAAAATATAACACAACATACACGCGAGTTTATCAGCAGATGTAACCGTCCAATTAACAAGTGCTAATTGGATTACTCACAACTGTTTGTCTTTGAAATATTGCGTGTTTTGCGTAATAATTTCTGTTCTTCCCGTTGATTCGACATATTATCGTTTTTATCTTAATCACAAAATTACGAATTATTTTCACGCTTGTTGCGTGAAAATGCGATAAAAGCTTCATAGACTTAAAACTAAACTCCAAATGCAATGTCAGAAACATTATTGTTTATGTCTTCAATTTACTCATCATTTAGGCACATACAATGTGTGTACCGTTACCTCACGCAGCGGGATAGAATTATTAATTCAACGAGAAACATCTACTATATGGAATATGCTGCATTGCTGCTTGCCACTCTGATTGACCAGCTTAGCAAGTTTTCGGTAGAAAACTTTTGTACATATGTAAAAACGTTAAAAGAGATATGCGAGCGTTTTTCAAATACAGAGAATCGGAAGTTAAACGCTCAAATCAAGTCTGATCGCCGAAGAGTGTTTATATAATTGTATGTACTTTCAACTCGCGATTTAAAAGACAGCATTTTGTTCCTCTCAATTAGTGTTGTAAAGTGATAAAATACTCCGAACGTTCGGAAATACATTCATGAGCGACAATTGTAAAGATTTTGGTAACAACAGTGTGCGCATAAAGTGCTTCCAAAACGGTTTCGTTCTTTCAATGTACGGCCACGTGGTCAATCGCTCTTGGACTTTTCGGCAGTCTCGCTATGATCCGTTTTTGCCTCAGTCTCCTGTTGGCTACCCTCATCTTCTTCGTCTGAGTAATTTGTAGGTGCTTCACCAGGTTTCAGTAACTTGCCAACATATTCGTATCTCTCTGTAATACAAAACAAAGTATGTGTACACATACACACACACACACACATCAAGATATTATAAACACATATCAAAAAAACAAAAGTTGAGAATACAAGCTGAGAAGTTTGTCAACACATCATACTGTGTCCATACTCCAAAGATATTTGTTGGCCACATATACACACAAAACAAAAACTCTGATTAACTCTATACATTTTTATTATTTATGTGAAGTCACAAGAGAAAGAGAATACATTGAAAACATGTAACTCACCCTTAAATTGTTCTTCCCATTCTTTGACGGAACTCATTTCTGTGGTGTTCAAGTCGCTCAAATCGTCGTACTTGTCGGTCGCCGCATCAACCGCAAATGTTGCGAGCGCTCTGCTAGCATCCTTACCAGCAAATGCCTCATATGGTCCACCTGTTGGAAAAAATTCTGTGACTTTGATTTTATTTTTGCTTGCCGGAGAAGTGATATCATCAGCACTTTTAGATCGCCCGCTAACAAAGACGTTCCGACAGAGAGAAAGAAAGAGAAAAAAGAATTGTGTAATTTATTCCAAGCATGTATTTCGACTTTCTAAGATCTGTTTCTACCTCAAGCGTAAGATAAGATATTGAACGCAGATAACGAGCGTGGCAATTAAATTGCGCTTAATAAGAAACGCATTAATCTTGCAGTAAAATATAACAATACGTCTTAAAACGTGTCAAACGTCGGAACGTTTTCTAAAATCGGGGAAAAAAACAAGAATCGACTTGCATGTGGTTATGCCGTTCAACCTCTCTTTCGCGTAACTCACCTGGGCCGTAGAATTTGGCTCCTCTGGTGACGTCGTACACGCTACCGTTAACGGCAACCAGTACCCGTCCGTCCGGACCTTTGCCGTCGTACTTGGTCAGTTCTTCGATCTTGAAGTCGCGTCGCAATTTGGGCAACTTCTTTACTTCGACCACGGGTTGTGGGGGTCTCGTACGGCTCTTCACAATCTTGTAGACTAGGATAGCGATCACGCCCACCAGCGCGAGATTCAGCGGACTTCTGACGATCTCGGCGATGAAACTCGAGAGAAACTGGTGCGATTGTTGTTGCTCCTGCACGGTGACCGGCGTTCCGGTCTTCTCGGCCATTTTGGCGACCTCAGCGGACGATAAACCGCCGAGGAAGATGAAAAAGAGATCTTACACGCGAGCGATCAGCGTTAAAGCGTACCGCGTCGATCGAAACGGATACGTGTATCGGAGTAGTTTACAAGTGTCGCTTTGCCGCCGCTCTTCCGTCTTCTCTATATCCTTATCCCCTTTTCCCACGCGTCAACGCGCGAACAGGTGCAAATAATAACGTAACGAATTTTGAACGCGTCGAAACCACAACGAAAATTTATTGTCAGACGTCGACAACGTAATATCGGTGTGACGATGCGTCGCTCGCCGTGTTCTTGACTGCAAAAATCACGCAGTCACGCCGCGCTCAATGGTGAGGGAACCCCACTAACGACAGACTCGGCGCCATCGTTGCTCCTCTACATAAACGTGCGCATCCGCGCATATATATATTACACAGTACCGTACATATACATATATACATCTTGTCAGCGTATGTGTGATAAAAATTTTGCATGTCAGATATGTGTGTATATATGAAAAACATTGTGATAAAAAATTCTCTCGACAAAAGTCACGTCTTTCGCAACGTAATAATTACTTAAAAATTTTTCTCACGAGAGTTGGGTGTGTCCGTATTTTGAATCCGAATTACTTTTTTTTTAATTTAAAACAATTGAATTGTATCAATTAACTTGTGTAATAAAAATTACACTGTCAAAATTACCGCTGGAGAGATTAAAAAAAAAAAAAAAAAAAAAACAATCGAGCTCAGTTTGTTACTAAAAGTTGTTCAGACGTTGTCATGGGAGTTTGTCTAAATTAGATGAACCCTGACACGAGATAATCTTATTGTGCCACTCATGTGGAAAAAAAATACTTTTGTTAGACCGAGATTACCATACGGGCAAAACAAGAACAATTTCTAAGCCTACTGAAATTTTTACCAAAACATTTTGCTCTTGTGTAATAACAAAGCTTTTCTCCCGTGTGACATTGCTGATTATCTAACATTAGATATCGTATGCAGATATTAGATATTGTGTATTTATTGATAACAGCTGATAACGAGAAGTCATATGTAGGTGAAAGGTGAAATATTTAGAGAATTCTATATTTGGAGACACGCGGAATCGTTTGCATACATGCAAAAGATTAAAGAAATATTAGTACGTAAAGATATGTACGTATTTATTATGTATGTAATGTTGACATACGAACGCTTCGAGACGATTTTATTTTTCGTGTTCAATAACAATTCGAAAAAAAAAAAAAAAAAAAAAAATTACCGCTCTTCGTTTCTTTCTAAAACGAGAAACAGTTATTTTGCGATAGAAAAAAAAGTAATGCGCAGATTTACAGTTTGCTCGCGAGAATCATTATCTCTTCTTTGCGAAAGGCAAGAATAGATTTTTGCGCGTAAAATTCGAAATACAACGGGAAACACCGTGTAGATGTTACGATAATAAACTTGTAAAAGTCGGAATGTCGACGTAGACTTTATGAGAAAAACCAGCAGCATGACATTACATCGCGCATCGATTCTTCAAAGTCATGCTGCGCAGTCACGTGTTCTATTCTATAACATACATACGTATCTAAGATATGTATCATGTCGCGTCTCCAAGTGTAAAAATTGTTATACGAGTGTATGAGGTTGAGCTAGGTTGGCCGTTTTATTGCACGTCGAGATCCGTGATCTCGCGACTTCTATGGCAAAGTCTTCTGTGAACCTGAAAATCTCTTCGAGTTCGAATCCGCCTAACACTTTGGCATTCCTTTCCAGATCAATTTCTTTCAGCCGCTTACAATAACTGCGAATACGATTCCATGTAGATTCACATTGTGTAATTAATTAACTCAGCTTCGTAATTTATTTTGACATATATATTATATCTGTTCACAATATATTGAATATATATCAAATAATAAAATGTATAAAGTTCAATATTCTGTATTTTAATCTATTCTTGATTAAGGAAAGTAATTCTTACTATATAATGGGAATATAGAAGCAAAACTGCTTGCGTAACACATGTGTATTTATAAAACTGTTTTTGTCTTTAAGTGAGTAATCATCTCTTATCTTATACTTGAATAAATTGTACTCATATGGACGGCACACTATATCGAAAATACTGTTTTGTTGTCAATTCATATTCACTACTGTTGTTTGCAAACAGCATTGTCTCGAGAGTGTAACTCTCTTTACTTGCTTAAGAATAACACAAGCGAGAAAATATACATCTGAAAGTCATCCAAAACTTCTCTTTTATTCTAATATAAAGTGGACGAACTTCAGATGTGTATTTTTTCACGCTTCTGATGTCACAATCAAAGAATTCCACAGTGACTAATTAGGAGCCTTAAGGCACAATAACAAGGCATCTTTTCACTTATGCGGCACAAAAATGCAAACATCTATAGCTATTTGTATTCTTTGTGTGTGTTTGTATAATTTTAATTACAATATTCTCCTTACCTCATTTGTCTATATATTACTAAGTGCACTTTTCTTACAAAACTCAACATTATGCCTTTATAATGTTGGTGTTTTCTTCCTGAAAATCGAGATACGGACGGATGTCAATGGTGGACGATACAGCTTCGGGAACAACTCGTTCCGAACACATTGGACAAGTCTCTTCAGATTCGACGATTCTATCGTATGACAATTGCATTTTTTATATTTATACATGTAGTTTTCAAAGAGAATTATGCATTTTATTATATTTTTACCTTAAAAATTCACTTCTAATAGCGGGAAAATCACACTGAGGACATACTGTAAAGTCATCCTCAACAATGTGTCGTCCCTATTGAATCAAACATACACAGAATGATATTAATGAACGTTTCCGCGGATAGTTTTTATAGTTTTGGACTTGGTATTTACCGTTGCGATGCAGAATGGTATAGTATTCTTGCACTTATCACAGGTTACTTCAGTCTCGGGAAGTCTGCTCTTGCAATACGGACACGGTGTCAGAGGCTCGTCCTCGTTCTCGATGTCCTTCGCTTTTGGTGGTTTTCTAACGATCGCTTCGATCTTTTTGCTGTACTTCGCGTCTACTTGTCCGCGATACTCGGGACGCATCAGCATCGCGGCGAAATTGAAAGCCGCATTTTTCAGACCCGCCCTGTGGCATTCTATTACGGTCGACGTTAATATCGGTACAATATCTAAAATGCAAAATGTTTTTTTTAAATATCACGCCAAGAATTATACAAATTTATTCTTGCATTGAAACGATATACTAACGAGATGGGAATTTTGATATGTTGTTGGCCACTCTTATTAGCATTCGGGCGCCTCGTAGATGATCACTTCTCTTCACGTGTAATCTTACCAGAATGTAGGAATGCAAAAGTCTCAAATTTGTTTGCATCTCCAAAGGTATGGTGATCTTGTTCCTCTTCAATTCTTGATACATTCCAAATAAAACGTCGTGAGCGTTTCTGTAATTTCCTGAGAAAATAAAACAATGTTGTATTTTATTTATGTTTTTTAGCTGTGTTTAAAAAAAATACGTACCGTTAATTTGCTCCTCGTTGGCAATTATGATCGCCGTCTTAGCCGCTTCTTTGTATTGCTTTCGAGCCATGTATAATCGAAACAGGTACTTCGGATCCTGCAAACGGATAATAGAACAGATTAGAAACTTTTTGCATAAGTTCTGTGAATTGCGAGCGTTTTTTTATGCACAAACCTTTGGTAATCCATCGCTTCCTAATAAGAAATCAATTAATTGGTTAGCCAATTTATCATCTTTAGAAGACGCGATAGTGTCTATGGCGTAAGAGATCGCTCGGTCGTCGTCCGGCACCAGTTGCGCAGCTTTTAACAAATGTCGCAGAGCCTTAAAAAAGATGGTCAGTAAGTCATCGGTATCGCACACGACGAGAACGAAAAAGTTTAAATGTACGCAAACTAACTTTCTGATACTCTTTGGCGTGGAAGTAATACTTCCCCGCCAAAAGATTGTTTTTCTGAGACTCAAAATGCATCGCAAGGCTTCTGAAATCTTCTCTCCGCACGTTCGTGTCGTCGATCGTGTTCACCAAGATTTCCCCGTACAATTCCATCTTGCCGTGTTGATTGGCCAGTTGGAACGCCTCGTCGTGACAATTCGACAGGATCAAAAATTTGATAGCCGCGTTGTAATCGTTCATCTTTTGGAAATACTTGGCAACCATCTTCGCACCTTCTATACTTTTGGTCTGTTGCACAACTTCAACACTACGAGCTGTGGAAGAATTAGCATTTTAAATATTTCAATAAAATATTTATATTTCGATTAAATATTTATATTTCGTCAAGGTCTTGTATTATTTATACAAACGCGCGCGCGAAACTTACCGGGATTGTTTAAATATTCCAGATTAATTCTAATTATGTTGTCGTAGTCCTTGGCGGTTTCGTACGCTTTCGCAGCCTCCTCATATTTACCCTCGGACTCTTTGGCTTTGGCGTATTGGATGTTGATTTTCGCCGACGATATCTGAGGCAACAGTTGGCCCACCTTGTGCCAATTCTTTAACTTTATATACGCGGAAGCTGCCTTGTCGAAATACTCAGCTTTTTCGTATAATTGCGCGGCTTCGCTAAATTGCTGAAACGCATAAGTGCACGATTGTGTGTGAACAAAATATCAAGTTACGCTTTTTGAGTCGAAAGACGAATATGTACCTTCATCGATTCCAAGATCTCTGCACATTCCTTCCGCAATAATCTCGAGCTCTCACTGTCCATGGCTATTCCGACGCCCCTTCTGCTGTCCCCACATCTTATAGACATTCTCGCTATTCCCGCCAAACACTGACTACGATGATGAGGATTTTGCGCGGCCAAAGTCGACGAAGACTCGGAATCAACCAGACCGCGTTCGTAATTCGTTAAAGCTTTCGGGTAATTTCCACTGTGCGTATATTTTAAAATAATATCGTCTTATTTGGTGGTTTTTAAGTTCGCGCGACAAACAGTAAGAATATAAATCTTACGTAAATTCCAACTGTTGAGCATATTCTCGGGCGATGAAGGGAATTTCGTCGGGTTTTAATTTCTGCGCCAAACTCAGCGCTTGTTCCCACTGCATCAAGTCCCTCCTTAAATACAAGGCCTGCACCGGCTCGGAGGATTGCAGAAAATATTTTTCCGCCTCGTTGTAATCTCCCAGTAATATGCAGGCGTGGCCGCATAACAACGCTAACTCGTCTATATTCTCCATACTTTGTAACGTCCACACCATCGAAGCGTCTTCTATTTGTCGATACACGCGAACGGCTGCGTGCGTGATACGCGTACAGATTATATATTTTATTATAAATAATTAAATATTAAAACTCTTTTTTTATATTTGTGATTTTGATTATATTATACTTTACGTTAAATAACATTTTTATATTTACCGTATTCGATGTTTAAGTTCGCGATAGCACTTTGCCCTAGCTTCAACCACGCGTCTCTCTCGTTTAATTTCTCACAACTGTTCCACGCCTGATGAAATCTAAATCGCACAATCTCGTTTGTTTAAACGCATCGTACACAAATTATTTCCTTCTAATTGTTTGCGAGTGAAATAACATGCTCACCGTCTGCACAATATTTGATTGTCTAAAATCTCATTGACCTTCTTCGATTCCACAACGTTGCCCACGTCTTCGTGAGAGGCTAATGTTATTTGTATCAATTTGCCTCCCGTCGTGCTCAACGTTATCTCGCCGGAATACATCAGTAAAGGTATCGAGTCCGATGGCAATTTGGTTGTATTTACTTTTATCACTTTGGTACCTGTTTTTTGTCGCACGATCGAACATGTGAGATTTTTTACACGTGACCACACCACGATCGTAATAAGAAATACTTGCCTTCGATAAAATATTTTACAATAATGTATGTTACAATTACGCTCTTATTGTACACCACGAATATAGCACGTTCGTATATGTTCTGATCCCATAGAATACCGTCAATGTTATCAGGACAATCGGGCACAGCGATGGCTGTTTCGTTTATCGGATCGAACACGAACGCGTCCGACTTGTCGTCGATGAAACACAACTGCGTTCCGTTCGCGTCTAAGTGCAACTCTTTTATTCCGTTGTTATGCGCGAATTCCGTACTTTCGTTAAAGGTTTCCAGATAAAAATAGACAATGCGACCCATCTAAACATTCAAGGTAATTTGCAATGTTTGCGTACATTCTATTCTTTAACACGTAGTAATATCGACTTACGTCGTCACCGTAAACCAAGAAATCCGAGCACAGAGCGTGACATGTTATTCTACTCTGAGAAGAAGCTGTGTCTGGAAACATTTTTGTATCCTTCTCGTTATTGCTTAATGTCTGATCAAATTTAATCTGTATAGTAAACAAGAGCAATTAGCTCAAATCTCTCTCTCTCCCTTGCGTTATTCTCTTAAAACTTATATAAATTACCGAATGCAATTGCAGTTTTCCGTCAAACAGCGCCGACACGTACGTCTCGTTTAGACGCATGCTGTCGATTGTAGCCAAATAATCTTTTTCAAAGTGAATTTTGTCGTAATGGTTTGCGGACAAGTCCCAAAATAGCGCTCTGTTGTTCAGTCCTACTGCTAAATGCATTGGACCTACCGCTAGTATCGCTGGTTCTATTATGGTGTTAATTATCTGCGGGCTTGGTTTATCCTAAAGATAAAAATGAGACTTAGCGCGAAAAAGCTCGGTGCCAAATTGTTTTAAATAGTAATACCTTGTCCAATGTGTAAAAATGCACTGCAACTTCCATCAGACTTGTCAGTAAGGCTATCCTGTTGCCACAGGCGCTGGTTAATTTGGGAATTTCTATCAGATAAATCAAAATATTTCCGATATAAGTGACAACCGCCAACATCGTTCCGTCTGTTGACCATTCAATGTTACTGATCCCATTCTCGCCGTTCACCGTGATCAACGTTTCCGTTTCTTCGAGATTCTGCAAACTGTGCACTTTAATCGTATTGTCACCGCAAGTGACCATTTTGCCAACCGCTTGACTCAACGCGATATCCGTCAAGGAATCTCTGTGATTTTTTATTTGAAACAATTCCTGACCGACTTCTTTGATGTGTGTCGATATCGCGATGAAGAAACCAGCCTCGAACCCTATCAGTATGTAACCATCGCCGTACCTGTAAAGAATAAAAATATAAGTACGTTGTGCATGAGAAACAATTTCTTCTATAGTTCTTCTGCAGATATTTACCACTTGTAAGTTACAATCAGTCCGTAACGTTTCTGAAAAGCCAATTCAATGGGATTTTCTGGATCCAAAATGTTGTATAAGAACAGAGTTGATTTGCTGATAACGAGAGACACCTAAGTACATATTCACATGTAAAAATCACAAATTTACATCAACATTTGTCATTATATTTTTATTTTCATAATAAAGTCGTATTCTCACTGTATTTTCACCGCCTATCCTATGATCCATTTTCATCTCACTGAATTGTATATCGGACGGATCACCTTGAAGAGTTATTTCTCGGCGAGTGTCTCCCTCGCTTGTGCTGATGGTTAAAACTTTATCCTCGCTTGCCAAAGCAAGAAGACCATCTACTGACCAAGCTCCACATAAAATGCGCCTTCTATGTTTCCCCAAAATTGGTATTCGCCTACAAATTAGAAGACCAATTGATTTGATCAGTGTATTTAATATATTTTGCTCTGACATAAAGATAATAATACTGTACCTGGCATTTATGTGATCATAAAGCACCAAATTGCCCTTTTCTGTTCCTATTGCTAACACACAGCTCTTCTTTGCCCACATCATGCAGGTCAGTCCATCTCTCACACCTGCATCTATCTGAGACTTCTTTCCTGTTGTTGCATCCCACAGTATAATTATTGAAGAATTCTGAGATATCACTGCCAGCAGATCTCCATCAGAATCCCAACCAAAGCCGGTGCACAGTCCAGGAATTTGCATTCGTTCTTGAATATCTCCTTGTCTGTCAAAAATGGCAACTGTGGAATCACAACCTGTTGTGGCTAAGTGTGTACTATTTCCCGGACGCCAGGAAATGTATACACTGCCGGTGCCGTGAGGCTGGTCTAACCGATAAAGAACCTGTCATTAAACAAAAAATTGTAAACATTTTTATCGTGCTATGTATAAAAGAAGAGACAATTAATAGCATAAATTTATCGACCGAAACGGACGAGAAACGTTTTCTCTATTCAAATAATGTCGACGATGACATTTTTATTAAACATTTTCGTGACAAAAACACAACTGTCAAATGACACATAACCTACCTTCTCCGACGACATCGTAACGCGGAGAATTTGGTTCAAACGGACAAATTAGTCAAACTTTACATTTGAATGACATGCCTATACAGATGTACATATTTTACGATGTACATAGCTAGAATATTGATTTATCAAACTGTGTTATTTTCTTGTAATGACGTGCTCCGTACATCGGCCATGTTGTTTACCGCGTCAATTTGCGGGATGATCTCACGTCAAACGCCAGAATGCGTCGGAAGCACGCGAATACAATCAAGCATTAAGGAAATCAACCAATCGCAGACACTCTCGTAACTTATTTGAGAGGATACACTGATAGGTTGATACAAGTTCTACGAGAAGCGTAAACTTAGTAATCGACAATCGATCACTAGAAGACTTCTTAAAAATCGGATATTGAGAAAATACACAAATTTTTGAAAGAGAAATAAAGAGAGACAAAGATTACAGAAGATATACTATTTTTACTCAGCTCCATAGAAAGTTACAAAATATCAAACGTGAAGGACAAATGGATGATACTCTGGTTCAATATACACACATTAATTTTTGTTGTTAAAATTATTGTAGCGTGTGTTATGCACTTCTATTAGATTTCTGATAAACGGAACATCACAGAAAACTAAGTACCTAACACATCTCTCTTGTCAATTCTGTGACTTACACACTTGTTTTTTTTTTTTTTTCTAACATCAATTGTATGTATATTTCACACGATGTATTTTTAACAATTGTAAGTAAAAATAAAATGCTGACAGTTTTGTTAATCGAGCTGTGAATATTCTCGAACTTACAACTACGTTACTCCTATACATTATTTCATTCAAAAAAAAAACATTCAAAATCACCACTAATATCTATGGCGAAGCCTTCGGTTTCAGTTCGTCGTAACACGACCTCAGGAAGATCTGGTTTTTCTTCGCCGGATTGTAATACTCGTGACCCTGAGAGAAACATTCGAATCTTGTTAATAATCACGTATTAACGACTTTGAGAATCAATGTGCCAATGGCAGGTAATGACAATTACCTTGGACCAATCGTATGACACGGCGTACGCAAATATTTGTCCGTTATGATTGAAACAGCAACGTGTGATGGGTTGCTCCATCGTTTCGGAGGATTTCAATTTTGTGCGCGCATCCTTGTCCCAAAATCCAAACGTACCGTCTCCACCCACGGTCGCTACGGTGCCGTGTACCGGATGAAATGCTATATCGTTAACCTGTTTTTTTTTTTAATAAAACCGTAAATTATCGAATTACAAGGCCATGTTTTTTTAAAATAATAGAATGTCTTTCTACCGCATATATGTCCTGATATCCGTTAGGTGTGCCATTGGTTCTGTGACATTTAAACGTGAAATTTTCCTTGGGACTAAGATTCAAATGATGAATCGCAACACGTCCCTCTGTGCTTCCAATCGCAAATCCTGTTGGCACTTTTTTCTTATCCCTGAAAATTGCCACACAACGATACTGATACTTGAGACTCAGTTCCACAGACTTGAACTCCCGTGGACTGCCTTCCAGCTGATAGACTATTAACGCACGACCAGCTGTTCCTACCACTGCCATCGGGTAATCCTACAATATTGTTAATAAAGTGTTTTAATACATTTGAAAAAAACAGAAGAGCTATTGTATAACACCAGTCACATGTAAACTGTGATCTTACCACATCCGCGCAGTAACATCTCTCAGGTAAATTAATGGTCATTGCAGGTTTAGGACTGCGCAAATCCCAGAACTGCAAAGTAAAAAAATTGTAAAATGATAAATAACTAAAGAATAATAAAAGAATAATAAATAACTAAAGAAATAATAAAACAGTTATAAAATCTTAAATATCAACCCTTAGTGTTTTATCCCAGGAACCAGTCATTAGACAGGAATATGTTGATGCCTTTATCCAGTGACATGTTTTAATGGGTGCATCATGTGCTGCTACTTGCATGCATTGATTTGAAGCCAGATCCCAGCACTTGGCTGTTTTGTCACATCCAGCCATAAATACTTTAGTTCCATCCTAAAAGAATAGAATTCATGATTTCACACACATTCTAATGCCAGTCAATTAGAAGGGACAATAAACAAAAATTTGAATAAGTAAATATTTACATCAATCCAGCACACATCCAATACGGGTGCGGCCATACTCTGCATCGACTTGGGTACTGTTTTGCCGGATTGCTCGACCTCCCAACAACGGACATTGCAGTCCCAGGAACCGGCGACGAGAAAATTCTGCTGTACAGAAGCCGGACTAAACGCCAGGCTGGAGATGGAGTCGTCGGGAGGAGAGACAACTTCAAAATCCTGCATGGGATTCGACGTATTTGACGATCCTGTCCGCAGCATGTTGTTCTGATTGAACATCTTCCAAGTGCTCGATACGGATTAATCTCCAAACGTTGTTCTTCGCACTCTGGAAAATTTTTAGTTGCGAACTGACGAAGAGAGATCGACTTTTCGCGCAAGTCCAATTTCTTTCGCAACTTTCTCACCGGAATCGCGTGTACACACGCAACATTTTGTTTTATGCAATTAAACGGAGATTTGTTTGAGTTTTTACACGTCTAATCTTACACTTAATTGCGTCAAAACTGATTCAAACACATAAAAGATATACACAGTGCGCAACAACGCTTTGTCATTCAACCTCGTTCACAACGACCGCCTGTTGCAAGTCGGATACTTGCGCAATACGCAAAATCAACCAATCGCGTTGATAATTTTTATTCTTCTCACCCTTTGACAATGATTAATAAGTTCCAAGAGTAAGAGCCAATCACGTTAGATTGTTAGAAAGCAGCTTGTTCCATGATGTAAGACCATGTATCATTGCGTATAATGGCGGTCAAAAAGATGCAACCAATTATTATCTTAATTATAGCGCGTAATTAACTATCTCCTTATATCATTAATTACTACCAGAAAGATGCCTGAGAGAGCAATCAATCCGAATTAATTTATATTTTTATTTTTTAGTTTGAATTTTTGCTAAATTGGAATATTTTTAGCGAAGAATTTCTCGGCGAAATGATTTTTTTCGCGAAATTTTTAATAACAATTACATTTTTTAAACTATTAAAATTTTGTTATTCTACCCTTACAGTA
>QVOA01003002.1:0-10739 GCA_014825685.1 Pseudomyrmex cubaensis
AAAAAATATAAATATAATAAAAATATGTTATAAATATATAACTATAAATATAATAAAAAAATAAAAATCATTTTGGGTCAAATAGACCCGAACAGAACAACAGAGTTAACCGCGACATTGATCTGTCATCGAGCATTGTACAAAAAAATACAATTTGCGAGTTACCTCTGTTCTTTTAACGAAGATTTTTATTCGAACGGTTTAAAATTGATGAAGTCGCTACTTGCGTTTCGGTTACAAGATGCTGATTTGATTTCGAACGGGATAACATTCATCTAGATAAAAACAAATTCTCAAAGATGTGAAGGTAATATATGCGACGAGCTTAACGATATGTATCGCGGGAGTAGTATAATAATAACCACCTCGCTGGACAAGTAAATAGACATGTAGCGAGAGAAATAGCGTGTTTGACGAGAAAATAAAAAATTTACTCGTGCAAAGAAGAAATTAATTTACTAAACGTTGCATTTAACAAACTTTTAGAAAAAAATTTGTTTTACTTGCAAAATGTTTCTCAATTAAAAAAAAAAAAAAACATTAATTTAGAACACACCTAAAATTATATCAAATCTGTAAACGTTAAAAATTTTCAAATATCGTCAACAACGCATTCTGATTTTACCTAATTCCACGCGCACGAGTTGAGAAGAGAAGAGAACCACATTTCAACTTCCACAGAGACGCGAGAGATAAGGAAGCGAACGAACGTGGCGCAGAATGGCTCTCGAAAAATCGCCGACGACCGAACGCGTACGCGCATAATGTGCGATAATGTATTCCGAATGGCGCGTAATATTACCGCCGCGTGTGCGCTCCTCTCTCTCTCTCTCCTTCGATCCGGCTCTCTCGGGTGGCCCGATATTATTTTTGAAAATCTCGCGCAAACGGCGCACATTCCAGGGTGGGGCAGCCCCGACAGTAAATCACCTCACACGGCCACTGACCATGCGGACGATGCTGCAATGTGGGTTGCTGCGGCTGTCTCATGGTCTCTGGGCAGCCGCACCATCGTCGTAACCAAGCTGTAATCTTCGGTGACATCGGTCGGTTTATCGCGGAGGACGCATTATTCCCGGCGTCGCTAATAAATTCCTTTTTAGCCGTGCGTTACCTATTCGAACGCTACCGTTTTCACTCGCTTTTCACTCGCCTCCCTCTCTCCCTCTCTTTCTTTCTCTCTCTTTTTCTCTTTCTCTCTCTCTCTCTCTCTCTCACTCATTCATTTTCGATCGCAATCGCGCTCGCCGCGCGATCACAGATCCGCGCTGCGCGTCAGCTCTTACTTAATTTGTTGTTATATCAGTGTCGCTGATTCGCCGGATCTCGGCTTTCTATCTCGAAATTGACGTTGCGGTTTCATTTGAAGCGAGGATACAGAGATAACTATTGCGTCGTATTTTCGCGTCACAATGTCCGACACATGCCGCATTTCTGGCTGCGTATCGTCAGGGGCACAGACTAGTTGCGTGTGTGCGTGGCGGTATAGGTTTTTTTTTTAATCACGTTTGGGAATGATTGCGCGTGTGCGCTCATAAACTCAATCGAGAGCCAACTAACGTAACCATGCCCGATCTGTGTTGAAGCGACGTTAAAAATGCAAAAATAATTTCGTATGATATAAACGTGTTAAATTGCGGCGGACGTGAATTATTCCGAATAGACCGGCTTCCAATCGAGAACGGATGGTAATATTTTATTACAAAAAAAAAAAAAAAAAAAACAAACAAACAAACAAATAAATCGAGTTCCACACGATCGATAAATTATTTCAATACGAACGAGTAGTTTGCAATTTGCACAACTGTAAAGAGTAGCGCGGCAAAAAAAATGCTGTTAAACGTTTTCGCAAACATTTTCGCTGTCGAGAGAAACGTGAAAATATATACATATATACACTGTTCCCGTCGCCGGCTCAAATATTGATCTGAAATTGCGAGCGATAGCGAGCCGCGCACAACATCATCCCGCCGAGTCGCGACGATCGCGCTTGGCCCTAAACGCCCTCGTTGCGATTCGTGCGGAAAGAACGAGTCGAGTATCGCGTCCGTCTGAGTCCTTGTCGAGCTCTATGGGGGGCTCTCGCCCGACAAACCGACCGTTCGTTCCTACCAACGAGAGCAAACACACTCGTACACCCGGAGAACGTACCTACTCCCCGGTCAAACATGTCTATAGAACGGAACTCACACTCACACACGTAGGTACGTATACGAATGCATACCATACACGCGCACATTCTCAAGAACGAGAAGTGAAGTGCGCGTGTGGTGGATGAAACGTATCGTCCTGGCACAGAAGAAACACGTGGCGCGTCCATCGCATCGTCCACTTCTGACGTACCCCTAATTAAGCTCGGTACACGCTTCAAGTGTTCTCTCTTTCTCTCTCTCTTTCTTTCTTCATCCCCGGATAGAAACGTGTGCGAGAGATGCAGAACTTTCGTACCGTCTGGCGCACGTGGGTGGCGATTACTCGAGTGCCTTTTGAGAGCGCTTGAATGCTACTAGTAGTTGGATCCGAATTAGCGCGAGGATCATTCGCCCGCGGATATGATGACTGTCCCTAATTACGGAGAAAGAATGCGAATTTGATTTCTTTGGTAACTTGCGAAAATATGATTAGTCACAAAAACATTTCATTTGTTGTTTTATTCGCTAGTTGACACATAGAGAAAAAAACTGTTTGCGAGTTTTCAATAGAACTATTATTAGATATGACAAAATTGGCTAACAACTTTTAAATGACTTACGACATCGATATTTGAACTTTAATTTTGGTACAATTTGGTTAGGTGTGAAATTTTTTTTTTTTTTTTTTATTATATAGTTGGAGGTTGAGAATTTATTTTGGAATAGCAATGTATGTGCGCGCGCGATGGTTTATAACCATTTTACAGGTGAATTGACGCGAAAAGAATTGCGACGTATTTGACACACGTGCCAGGGATTTGAATTTGTAATTCGACGCTTTTGTCGATCCTGTGGAAATTGAATGCGCCCGTTAATGGCACCCGAATTCGTAGCGGTGGCACGTTTGACGGTATGACGGTATGCTGCACAATAAGGCTCGCGAATCGGATGCACGTTAATGCACGTGTATATGTCGCCTCTCTTACCTGAGAAAGGAGTCCCGTTGCATCGAAAACCGGCAGGCATATCTGGTGGAAAAAAATGATGAGAATACTTGGAATATATGGAATATAGGATGAGAGACTAAACGTATTTTATTGATGATATTTTTGTTCTGTTGAAAGATATATCGATATTCTTTCTTAATCCTTTTGCCGCGGCAAGTCTAACGCTAGCGCGCATTTCGTAGAAAGTATAAAAAAGTTATCGAAACATTGAATTGTATCGTATTAATATAAAAATATATGAATGTTGATATGAAATACCGAACGCCCGAAAGCGCCTTTAGCGCCATTTGAGCGATATCGGTTGAACGCCTGATGGTGCCAATAACTCAAATGACAAGATTAATTTAAACGCCAATAGCAATAAAAAAATTAATACTTTACTTCTTTAACGCTCTCTATCTATGTTTACATAAATTTCTCTTGTAAATAATCCTTGTAACATATTAATGTTGTAAATAATTTTACTTACGTTACAAAAGTCTTACGAGAAAAATTGCGAATTTTACGATTCTATTTAAAATATATTGCAATACAATTGTGACTTGTATTTTATATATTGCAATACAATTGTGACTTGTCATTGCAATACAATTGTGTCTTTAAAATATTCATGTATATTCGAAAATGTTCGCACGCTTCTCAGTTTACTGTTCAGTACTGTTCAGTGCTCACAGCTGCGAAAGCTGAAAATTTATAACGGAAAATTTCCTTTTTACATTCCGAGCTGCCGCTCGAATTGTTTCACTCAAGTGATCTTAAACCATCGTGTGCATATTAATTGGTGGCGGCAACCCTCGTTGCAGCGCGCTTAATGGCGCCTACGATGCGTGTGCTTACGCATCATCGTCGTCGTTGTGCATTCAGCGAAGCGAGCACACAACGCCGATGATGATGATGATGATGATCCTTTACAGAGACGCGTCTTCAATTTATATCTCCTCTGACTAATTAAACGACAACACACTTGTTACTTGTCACGCCCGCTTAGGCGCTATATTTCACGATGATTTCCGAGCGATGTTCCGGCATTTTATTCTCTCACGGGGTTCTTATCTAAAACCCCATAATGTATAACCAAGCAACGAACATATAAGAGACAACGAACTTCCGTAATATAAATCACAAACACTACGTATTATTCCACATTATAGATCTTTGATATCTTTTATATCAAACATTGCGGAACTGTAAGAAAAATCGCGTAAAAAATATTATGTTGCGTGTCATTAAGAGAAGATGAAACTTGTTGTTGTTATAACTTTAAAAATATTATAACTAACTTCAAAAATATAACAACATCGATTGTACACTTTCTCAGTAAAATCGTTTAATATAAAATACTTTGTTTGTATCGCAAAAAAAAAAAAAAAAAAAAATCTGCATTATATTTACTCTCGACTTATGACAGCGCATAATTAGCCAGGCCAAAAGTGAAACCTCTTTACGGCGTTGTTCGAGCGTCAAGCGAATCTCGGCGGAGCGAAACGACAGCTTCGAGAGCTGTTTGAGAAAAAATTGACACCGTCTGTTGGATGCGCGCGAAGGCGCGAGGGCAGCGTCTCTACGCCGCAAGTTCTCTCTCCTTTTGCTATACAGCACGGCGGATTCATGAATAATTTATCGCGGCAGTAAACGCGAGACAAGTTGTCGCGCGCGGTCTTCCAGCTTTAATTCTCGAATTCGCGCGTAACCGTTTGAACGAGTAATTTCGCGTCGCGACGGAAACGGAATTTTTCAACGATATAATGCATGGCCGCGAAACATTCCTCTCTCCGCCCAGCCGGAGGGGGGTTGTCGATGTGCGGTGACAGTTGGTTTTTCAATTTCGATGAAATTTCACCGTGAATTTACCGACATGATGGACGTTTAATCGAGCGCGCTTCAACGAGTATCCGCGAAATAAACATCGTTCCGCGCCGATGATTATTTCACGATGTGTTTTCCTGTTATAGCGGTCAAAAAATATCAAAAATTAACGTAGCACGTGCGTTCGTTTCCGATCAAGTTCCGAGATTTATGGATGTCAAAGAGAAAGTTTTAAAGAAAAAAATGTCAAAGATAAAGATCTCGAAACAGAACAATCAAGTTAACAATTTTAGAAGTTAGGGCTATATCGCATACAAAATGACACAGAGTGCATAGCACAAAACTATTTGGACCAATGAGCATCTAGCATTGCTCATGGTTCTAATAGTTTTATGTAACTCAATATAGCGACTCTATGTTAGACGTTCATTGGTCCATGCATATGTAATCTTATGCTATGCATATATGTAGCTATGTTATTGTGTGTGCGATATGCCTTTACACTTAAAGTGTCAAAAATGACTAACTTCTTTTTTGAAGTGACCAAGAGAGCCACATGACTCCCCTACATACGCTAGTACAAGCGAGCTCAGCGGAGTAAATGAGTAAGCAAACAGGAGAAAAAGCGCGAACTGCCAGTTTGTCGCTGATAGACTCAAGCGCAAAGGAACTCATGTGCAAAGGATTCCAAAATCCGAAGGATTTAGTATTATTTACGTAGTTTCTGACACATTTCGTTGTTCCGGTCACTATAAGCTGTCGAAGTTTTTGCTGAGTGATGCGGGTTTCGGGTGTGACAGGCTCGTGTTTCTCTCTGATCCAATCTCCCGAAGAAAAAGGGGCGCTCGTTAAAACATGAAAAACCGCAGTTATAGAAAATTCGATTATCCTTATAATTTATTGACTCGTCTCTCAACATGTCTCATTTAATATCTTCTTACGATATACTTTATTTGTGCCCTCTACAGAGAAATGGTGATATTTAATAGGATGCGCGCGCGCGCGCGCTCACGCTCGGAGTCACATAATGTCTCGGCAATTTGATATCACGAGGTTTCGACGAGATATGGGAGCAGCTAATGGTTCGCCATTACCGAACGTCTAAGATTTCCTGTCTCTGACAGATGAATTTTTGGATTACACGGTTGGCTGCACATTTTTGCGATTCTTTCTCGACTCGAATCTAAACACAACGCGTGTTTTTTTTAATTTGCAATGCCATATATTCAAACACAACTCAACAAATGACAACGCGTATATATCTGTTTCTCTAGAAGTAAGTAGAAAATTGAGAAGGAAAAATGTTCCGAGAATCGGTATGTTCAGCAGATTGAAACTATTTTAAATTCAAGGTTTCCAACGATTTTTCTTCCCACATACATATTTTGGTGGCATCATTATAGTGGAAGTTTAGGATCATTCTTTCGTTCGACACATTCGCAACACATCTGCAACACATCTGCTGCTAAAAATATATTTGTTTTTAGAAGAATTTTGTTAAAAAAGGTTCTGCTCCATATGCATCACAAATGTGTGCCAAACTTACAAATGGTTTTTCACTAAACCTTTTTCTTATAAAAGTGACAAGATATAGTAGCAAATCACTCTTCACAGAATAACTTTTTTTCACGGCACATCGTTCGAAGCGATCGCGTACGGTTCATCGATGACTCAGGATGTTTTATGTTGTGTCGTGATGTTAACTGGCCAGTCACGATGCACATGTTCAACGAGGAAAACGTGGCCAACGTGTTTCCCGTTTGGAGTATATGCGAAGAGCTTGTGCGCGTACATGTAAAAGGGACGGAGGAGAAGCCATCGAGTGTCATGCGCGAGGTTATTGACATTATTGACCAAATATTGGCCCGCTTCGTGAGAAATTTCGATTTCCTTTTATCATTCGCGCAACGATACTGTTGTGTTACTCAGTTGCAACAATTATCAATAGGCAAACAGTGTGCCCAAATTTCTATAGCGACTTGTATTTTCTTTGAAATATCGCTTTTTTAAATATATTAACTTAAAGTGTATTTTAGAATTTCTTTCCGCCATTTAAGGACAGAAGTCTTCAAATTTACACAAAATTCTTTATTTTTTTAATCTTTTGTCTTTATCTTATTGTACAGTTGACATAAAAAAACAAACTTTTTGGCTTATCTGTGACTATCTAAACCTTTGGAAAAAAAGTATCAAATATTCTGAGACAAGTTTACAAATTTTTGAGACTTAAAAACAAACAGAAATAAGCATGAAACTAGAAATCTGAAAACTGAAAAACAGTTCTCACAAAAAGAATATTTTCACAGAAAAAACACGATTTCCATCGAAATACTTGACCTTGTAGTTGGAGTCAAGAAGTTTGTGACTTGAATTATTTGTCTAAAGAATACAGAAAAAAAAAAAAAACAGATCACAGAATTTTATGACCATGGAAAACCATTAGTGAACCATTAGTGAATCATTCGTGAACCATTTTGTAATCAATCACATAAGAGCCACAAATCAAAACTGTGGTCAGAAGTGTGAAGGCCATAAATTTTTTCAGTTACCAAAGCTTCTTCTGGACGTGAGAAAAAAAAAACAATTAATACACGTTAATTTTCATTGAGCTTACGTAAAAGACAAATGGAACACTGACATACAACACATGTGGGTAAAAGACCGAAGAGGCGATCGATGAAGATTCCCGAAGAGGAATCCATCCCACGCATTCAGTGTGTCATACCGGAGATATGGTGGCTGCTCTCGAGACCCTGGTGTCACGAGGGGGCCGTCGTCGGTCACCGTGACGGTATCAAAATCCGTGAAACGCCAACACCGTCGGGGGTGTCGCGTGTACGTAACTCACCCCGCTGTTGTACACGCACATGCACAATAGTTTCGCAGAATCGCACATTCATTCGTGAATGCTCGCGCATCGCTCGAGATGCCCGTTTTTTCTTTAGTCGGAAAATTATTTATAGCACACACATATGTAAATAAATATTAGAAAAATATTCAGAAACGAATTAGCAAAATAAAATCAGCGAGTAATATACGTAGGACGATTGCTAAGCATCCGAGACGACCCATAGCGATGTCACGTTGCTGTTGACAAGTAGACGCTCTCAGTGACAACCAGTTGCACCAGTTCACAATGTATTAATTGCCAGTTCGCACTGCTAAAATTTACGAGCTGGGCTTCAAATTGCCTCATTCCGAGTCAAAATTTAACGTTTTGTTTACATTAAATCTCATTTTCTCTTTTTTGATGTAAGAATAAAAGAAAAAGTTTCAAAATTTCCTTCCTTCCTAACAGTTTTAAAGTAGGGTTTAACCCTCAGCTCAGGTTGCGCATTGTAGGCTCTGATAAGTAGTATTTGGCGTCGAATTATAGAAGATCAAGTTTTAAAAGAGGAGGTTCTAAGTTCTAAATATTCTATTCTGTAAAGTTTCATATAAGCTGGAGGAGCACCAAAACAAAAGCTAAATTTCGACTCGATATCTGCCAGATATATGACCCCGTGCAATTTCCATTTACTTTCGAGTTTGAAAAATGGTGAGAAACATTTTCGAATCAACAGTGAAGTCATCCACAAATGGTTTTATACACTTTGTTGCACAAACGCGCGATAATGCGCTAGCGTGTGACATTTGTTCTTCCAAAGAATGACGCTGAAACTTGCGTCAATACTTATCAATAGTATTTCAAGGTATTTTATTCGGATTTTTTTTCCTGCAGACCGAGATTTGGATTTTTGTTCATATTATATTTAATTAACGGCGCATATTCATATTATTTTTAATAAACGCTCAGAGCTGTCGCGTAAGAGCGCTGCTACTCCTCTTCGCGCTAGGTATAATTCCCCCGTTGTGTAACTGGAACTCATCGTGTTTTCACAGGAAACGGAATAGGCGTATGCGGTTACATTGGTTTCCTTGCTGCGCCCACTTCGAGGTGTGTATCTGCGACCCGAGGTTGCAATGTCACAGCGTGACATTGTTTTTAATTAGGAGCATATCGGAGGGATGTGATTGAATAACGTCGTTAACGGGCATTTTAAGCTACGCATATATAACAACGTTAAAAAATTCCAAATTTTTTTAACTTCTATGAACGTCTCCTTTTATTCAAGTAAAACTTTTAGCTTCAAAAACTTAAACAACATATATATATATATACACTGTACAAAAATGTTCATATTCCCGTTTCTCAACAAAAAAAAAAAAAAAAAAAAAAAAAAAACGCGCGAAAAATCTCGATTTTTTCTCAAATACGCTCCCGTGAGAAGTATCACTCAAGAACAGGGAAACACATCGGGAACTAACGATGTAATGGCGAGTGTGCGAAAGAGCGTGTCCTTCGTCTGAGGCCGTCTATGAGAACACGCGCGTGTGTGCGGATGAGAAGACGGAGGGAGAGAAATCGCCACGTCGCACCTTACGTGGTTTCTCTTCCTCCCGTTCTTGGGAAATTTCAATGCAGAAAATCTCGACGGTGAGACGGAATAAACTGGAGCGTGCATAACTCGACGGTTGCCTTTGCCACCGGCTGCTGCTTTCTGCCGCTATAAATTCATAAACTACAAGTTCGCAGCGGCGACGACGACGACGACGACAGCGAGTCCCTTCGTCCTCGGCGCTCTGTTCCATCGCCACCCACCTATCCACCCTCTTACACACACACGCACACACATACACACACTCTCATCCTCCGCGGTAGCGAAGATGGCGAAGGGATCTGAAGGGAAAGAGGCGCGGGGGCGAAACTGTTGGAAAGTTTCCCCCGGTTACCTCCGGCTGCAGCCTCCGCCCACGCGCCTTCCACAACCGCCGGCGGCGGGCAAGAGAGAAACTCGAGTCTGGAGCCTCGATAAATTTGCGAGTAGTTAGTTACAGCAAGAAACTCCCTCGACGGCGGTGGTTTTGACACACGGACACGGACGTACGCGCCGCTCCCAGCGTCGCTGAGCGTCGCCAAGCGTTCGGATATTAAATTCGCCACTCGGAGGGAGAAAATCGGCTTTCCGATCGCTAAGAGACTTCCTCGCGCGCTCTTCACTTCGCTCGAAACTCTCGCGCGATTGTCGCCGCGTAGAACCGTCCGAGCGGTGGTTTGTTTTCTAACGGAGCTTTCTCGCGGCCCGCGATCAATTGCGAAGTTCTCGCGAGTTCCGAAACAATTACTACAGCGGCTGCTAGATCGCTCGCCGCTCCACAAGATCTTTTACATGCGTTTTACGCCACGTCTTGCGTTATCCTTTTGCGAACGTAATTTCAGTTATATCTGCAGATATGCAGAATTATTTTTTTTTGTGAGTATGTGTCGACAGAGAGAAACATACAGTTTTTATAAATGTGTATTTTAAATTAAAAAATAGAACTTTGAGAGGCACAGGCTAGATGTACGCGATATATGTATGTTTTAAACGTCAATTAATACATATTAATTCAAACTGAATTCAAAAATTCATATTGGATGCTTAATCTGTATCTCGTATGCATAAACAATCATTTTTACTTCCCCTGTGAAATTTAAAAAACTCATTTAATGAGGAACACACTAAGTCAATTTGATCCTGTTCGTCGACTTTGGTTTCTTGAGAATATCAATATAAAGTTTTAGCCAAAAATATTGAGAACTAAGAAAAATATGATTTTTTATTCAAAACTTTTTTTTACAAAATTTTTTTTTTTTTGCAATATGTTTTTTACAATGTTAACAGCACTTTTAAACTATATAGGCTTATTCCAAAATGTTCAAAATATATCCGAAAATTTTTTCAAGCCAATCGGATAGGTGCATTTTAAATGG
>QVOA01003061.1:0-15092 GCA_014825685.1 Pseudomyrmex cubaensis
CGCAATTCGACGTGTTTCCATCGACTTAAATTTGATTCTACGCCGCAGTAGGTGTGAATTTAATGTTTTGGTGGAAACTAGACCATTGAGACCAAGCCGATTTAATACGAATATAGTACTTACTACGCGTATTAAGCGATCGGTGTAAACTAGGCCTTTGTGTCCGGAAAAGTATTTCCAGGGAGAGAAAGAAAGAGAAGAGAGAGAGAGAGAGAGAGAGAGAGAGACAGACTCATATAGAAAAATAAAAACATGTTTTTCTGTTTTACCTTCTTTGGGTTGGCTAGAGATATGGTAGGTAGGTAGGGTAGATAGGTAGGTAGGTAGGTAGGTTATATCAGGTGTTATGTTATGTTGTCACATCGCAAGTGAAAGAGTGTTTAGGTTTGATTAAAATTTGCGAAATAAGATGATAAGAAACTAAAAATATGTAAGTATACAATCGATGAGACAATCTAAATAGAAACGCTTGTTGAAGTTTTGCTAACAAAAGTGTTAGATTTTGTGGCGTACATGCAATACACGGAGCAAAAATCGAACAAATAACGTTGTCAAGTAACGTAATACTTGGCATGGATTATGCAACAATCATCGACGACGCAATCAAGCAGTTTTACTCAGCAGGAAACAATGAAGCTCATTCATGGCTCCTGCAGGTGCAAACCTCTCCCGAAGCGTGGCACTTTGTATGGCAACTTTTGGAGCCTTCCAAGGTCTCTACATCACTGAATTATACTACTCATTTAGCTTTTGTACATGAAACTTCTAAGTTAGTTTCTTATTGCATACTTCTTATTTTAATTTACTACAAAGTAAACTCTTTTATTTTGGATAATTGCTTCAAAATGGCAAGAAAATTGTTTCAGAAACATGATATTAATTAGATTGAAGTTAGATTTGCTTGGCATTAAAGCTTTCTGATAAGTAAAATAATAAAATATAATAAAAATAGAAAGTAGAAAAAAAATATTTAGACATGTTTCTTATTAGAAAAAATAATAGATATCTTGTCTCACATACTTTTGCAGGGATTTGAAGTGCAGTTTTTTGCCGCAACAACTTTGCATACAAAAATATCCAAGCACTGGAATGAAGTGCCTGAAAATGAGTATCCAGTATTGAAGGAACGTTTGCTCAATAGTGTGAAAAGGCCCAATACTCCCATCTTTATTCTTACAAAGCTTTGTCAAGCGGTAATATATTTTCTCATATATATTGTTTTAAAAAAAAAAAGTATATTATAAATAAAAAATCAACTGTTCATTATTTATTATATCAATTGTTTAATTGTTGTATTCTGATTTTTTTTTTTAGTTAGCCGCATTTGTAGTCAATATTTATAATACAGAAAATAAAGAAAAGAATAGGAGTATAGTTGATAAATTGCTTGACATTTTACCTTATAATTCTCCATCTGCATTGGAATTATTGCTTCGAGTACTTTCTACACTACCTGATGAGGTAAAATATAAAAAAGTTGTTTTTTTATTATTTTTGTCTTTTCATAATCATGCTATTATTTTTTATCAGTATAAAAAAACACAAGCAAAATGTGCCAAATTACGGGAGACTGTTGTTCACAACGTCTTAAACAACAGCTGGTGCCAAACTGCATGGTTTCTGCAACAAGTTTTCTCAATGTGTAATCCGAATTCTCAGGGCAATGACGGTATATTATACTCCTTGGGACTAGAATGTGCACAATTGTGGCTTCAGAGTGGTCAGCTGCCTCTAGAGGCAAGTGGCCAAATATATCCCTATTTATTAGTGGCTGCAGCTCATTATGCACCTAATAGGTACACAATTAGTTATTACAAAAATTACTACGAGAGAGAGAGAGATTTTGTGTGTGTGTGTGTGTGTATGTGTGTGAGCGAGCGCGCGCGTGAGAGAATAGTTGTAATAGTTATAATAATTGTAAAAGTTGGTTATAAGAATAATAAAAATATGATATGAGTGCGATTTGTCAAATAACTCGATAAAATATCCGTTTTCTCCATTAAAGAGAAGGTGGCGACGATGAAAATAACAGGAGCTGGGAAATAATACAAGATTGTTTGATGATGATTGTAACGCACAACGAACTCAATAAACGACCTCAGACTTTATGGGAATGGGCTAGAAATTTAGTGGCGATGGCACAGCAACATAGAGAGAAATATTTCTGTGAGATTCTAACCGCCATTGGAGAGGCTCATAGTCGAGCGTTTCTGATCGCTTTGGCTGAAAATTCCAATGAGATGCACACGTGGACGGCAATGGGCCTGATCGAACTGCTGTTAGAGTGCTCGGAACAAGAAGGTCGTTATCCCGTGAACGAGACGCGCAGTTGCATACCGTTTGGATTTTGGTACGCGTTACAGGACGATCTCGCCACACTGGATCAGCCGTTAGATAGCCGAGCTTTAGAAGCATTAAAACCGATTTATTTCCGACTATCTCAGGCATTGTTGCGAAAATCAACGCTACCCGCGTCTCTGAGTGAACAGGGGAACGCAGACGACCGCGAGCACTTTAGATGCTATAGGCAGGATGCGGCGGACACATTGGACTATTGTTACAGAGTCCTCGGTAGTGACTTGTTAGAGCTTCTTGGACAAAGATTGAGTCTCAAGGATTTACCTTGGACTCATGTGGAATCCACATTGCACGCTTTTAAAGCTCTAGCCGAGAGCGTTGGTACTCGGGAGTATTGTTATACTCCCGCCCTGATAAATCTGATTCTCCTTCACATACCTTATCACGCTTATCCCGAAGAGGTACGTATTGTTCCCGAATAATTAAAACGTACAAACTGAATATTCTTAAATTTTTTTAAATTTACAACTAACACACAAGCAATATTGTTTTCAAACATTATTAAAACAAATAACATTTATTTAGAAAAGTTATATTCTGGAACACTCTTTTTTTGTCATTTATTGCATCTTATCCTACAGAATATTTTCTTTTGCGATATACATTTTATTTCTATTACATATATTACAAAGAGATGTAACACGTATTTGTATAATAGCAATGTTCACAAACGGTCATCACCAGGTATTAACATGCGCCTGTTCAACGCTGGGCGCGTACGCCGAGTGGATAGGAGAACATCCCGAACCTTGGCTGGAGAAAGTGTTGGAGCTCGTTACCCAGGGATTGACCAGAGGCTCGATGACAGCGCCGTTTGCGAGTATGGCGCTGAAAGATTTAGCCAGAGAATGCGGACCGCATCTTGCTCCTTATGCACCGTCCGTTCTCCATACCATCAGTCAAATTCTGCCAAATGTTGAGCCCGGCGGCGGCGAAGGTCTGCGACTTATATACGCCGCAGGCAAACTTCTTAACGTTTTGCGTACTTTAGAGGAGCAACTGGTACACCTGGAAGCGACGCTGGGTCTGTGCGTGACGAAAATAAAAGAGCTATTGGGACAACCGTTGTTCACAGCACGAGTCGGTGTTACAAATTACTTGAAGATGGTCACCACATTTTTCACTACCATCGAAGGCGCGATCGGCAAGGCTGTGCTAGACGGCGTGCTACCGATATTCAATCAAATTGTTGTACATCCCGAATGGAGTCAAGACAATGCTACATTAGAGGCGATGCATACGTGTGCGCAACGTTCGTTATCGGCCTTACGGCAGCCAGAAACAGAAGCACGACCTTTGTTACCGATTTTATTAACTTCCTACAAGATCTGGCCGCATCCAACTGCGTTGCATTTATTGAAACAGCTCGTATTGCTGTTTGGTAAAGATCCGGATAATATTGTCGGACCAGTCCTCGCAGAAATGAGTTCAATTACGTTAAATGGTGTGAAGGCGTGTAGGTCAGTGAACGGTGACCTGTCTGAGTGGTCCGACCTGATGGAGGCATATTTAAGTGTGCTCGCGCAAATTTGCAAAAAAAACGCTAGTATGTTGTTGCAAATTCCAGACCAAATACCAGATATGTTGCAATGCGGTAAATTTATATACAACGTATCGTGAACAAATCCTTGAAGACACAAGTTTTGCAATATACAATATAATTATTTCTTCAACGTATTACTTTTTTTGCAGGAATTGCTTGTCTGACGCTCCCGGAAACAGCCACGGCCAAAGCAGCTGGACATTTTCTCAGTCATGCAATCATACAAAGTCCACACCTGCAAACATTTGTACAACCGATCGGGCAAGAACTTGTTTCCGCAATTTTGCATTGCGTCGGTACGTCAAAAATATTTATAATCAAAATGCATTTTTTGTAAAATCATCAAATCAACTGTGTTTGCTTTCGATTGCTCTTATGTATTTTTGTTTTAATTTCTCTTAGGTGGAGGTGTATCGTGTAACAGTTTGGAGCCTCATGCTGAAGTTTTGTTAGCATTAAATAAAATGTGTCCAGAATGGACCGCGCAGTGGATTCGTGTTGGATTAGAGAATCAAAAAATTCTAGCAGCCGTTATATTGGAGAAGGATAACACTATACGTGTTTTACGCGAGAGGAAGAGCAGGATAATACTTTGCGAAATATTGAAGCAATTTAGTATTGAGTGTCGTCAAAAAACGGGACTGTGATGATAAAATTTTCGGAATGATATAGTCGACGAGTATCATGACGGAGATAAAGTAATCGAAGTTAAGGCTTCTAGATACTCGCTGCAGCCATCTTAGATAATAATATACAAAGCCTTTAATCGATAAAGCATAATTTATAAAATTTGCTAAATACGTTTTTCTGAAAAGGCGATTTCTTCATCAAACTTATACACACACACACACACACACACATAAATTACATTTTTTAAGGTTATCTAATTTTCTGGTCTTAAGTTGACATTCGACTAAGTTATATTCAGTGAATTTTTGAGTGGTCTCACTATGCCAATCTATAGTGAAGAACTGCGGAATCATTTTTTTGCTAACAAAAAAGACACTTCACTTAACGTTGACAAATCTCAAACTGAATGCCAGGAAGCATGTCTAGTTAATATCAAAACTTTATTACATTTTCATGTCATTGCTTTCCGTTTCATCTTCTTTTCTATATATTACATTTATAACGCAAATAAATAAAGAAAGGAGTTTTCTCGACGGTGCTTTATTGATTAAAAGATTTGTACAAAACATTTTTTTTATTTTGTAACGTGAATTGTAGGAATTTTAGATGTGTATATTTTCTTGCTTTCAACATCTCAAGATTAACTGCAGCAAATATCTATGAAATCTTAGATAATATTATGATACGCAGAAGTTGACACGTATAATTTCTTTTTTTTCTTTTCTAATAAAACCGCTGCATATTGTATATAATTATGTTTCGCATATTTTGCATTTGCTTAAATGTAAGGTATGGATTTACTAATCGCACGATAAAAATATTCTGTATGACTTGCAAACTGTGAATGATTTGTTGACCGCGTGGGTTAGAAGAGGGCTGACCTTTAGAGGTACTGATATGACAATGATTATTACATTTTTGTTTAATTTCGATGATCAGCTAGATATTAACGGCTAAAGATGCATAAAAAGGAAAGCTGCTTTTGTGATCCTGCGGTTCCGCAGTTCGCAAATCGTTTGAGTGTGCATACTCCAATGTGTCAAATATATTTTGTCATATGATACAAGATGAAAATCATAAAGAACAAGAAACGAATTTGTAATGAAAATAAATGAGGATATGTATAAAATACAAAATCAAGAAAACGACACACTACATACCTAATTTCGTTTTTGTTTCGGAAAAAAAAAACGTGTGTATGTAAAAAAATCATCTTCTATGATGAATCTATGAAAGTTACTTTGAAATCTTTATTTTTGTGTAAGAATATATAAATGCAAATAAAAGAGTAATAAACATCTTAATTTAGAATTGATTTTTTGAAAAAGTTATAACAAAAGAAGAATTATATTTGAAAACTGATTAAATGTAACACAAAATTACATTTTAAAATATAGATATTTCAGCAATCACTAAGGTCTGTTTCCTTTATTACAAGAAAATTGAATATATAATAGTTAATTTTTTTTTTTTTTTTTTTTTTTTTTAGAAAAAAGAAAATACAGAAATAATTGTTAAGACTATGAGTTTTCTGCTTATAAATATAATCGATATCACTTTCTAAATATCTTACATGTGTAATGCATGTATAATTTACAGTATATTTGCATATTATTTTGTGTGTCAACATGCATATGTATAAATCATGCTACAATACAAATGAAACTCCGCGTGTTCCTTCTTTCGAACTACATGCTCGCGCGTTATATTATTATTACTATCATCAGTATCATCACGAGGCAAAATAAATGTCTGCATCTGCACATCATCAAGATAAACTAAAAATTTATTTCACATAATTAGATTTAAGCGTATTATATATTTCTTTTCACTAATATAAAAAACAATACAAAGTAATCATCGCATGCTATAAAAAGCCAAGATAAAAACAAAAAATCACTAAAAAATGTTCGTGCGTATGATTTTTTTTTTTTAGATTCTTACTACGATCTGTACATACTGTTTCAATAGATATTACACATAATTACCATAGAAATATATTTGAATTAATAATTTGTGATGTTATATGTCGTCCATATAGATTGCGTTGTGAAATATCACAAAAACTAATAATAAAAACGACAAATGATAAACTAATCGATTGATATGGTGACATATTATAAATTGGTCGCGTTTAACTAAACATCATTGTATATATGCAATGACTCGTGATGTTGAAAGTTAAAAAACGCTTAGTGCCACGTTCAGCAGAAAATTATAAAAGAATTACGTAATAATAAATAATAAACGTTTGTATGCTACTAAACGCGACTATAACAAAAAAAAACAAAAGCAAAAAAAAAAAAAAAAAAAAAAAAAAAAAAAAAAAAAAAAAAAAAAAAAAAAAAAAAAAAAAAAAAAAAAAAGCAACTCTTCGTCTTGTTAAAATATTATAAAATTTGAAAATAAGAATTAATCGATCGACATGCCATATAGTATGAGATACAAAAACAAAAGAGACTAACAATCGACTAACCATAATTCTCACATAATTTTTACGTTGTACATTACATGTATATATGTACACTTGATTTTCATTTAGTACGCGTAGGTATATGTAAGTACAAAAAATATTTATACGATACAATAACGTTTCCAAAATAATAGATAATAATTACATAATAAAAGCTGAGATTTTAATCAATTCCGGTTAATTAAATCGGTCGTCGATTAATTCAAATAAATTGGTTGCATTGATCAATTCGGCCAATGGATTATCGATTTAGTCAATCCACGTTGAATCGATCAACCGATTAAACTAATAGGAGTTGATCGAACTGGCTCTAAGAATCATTAGTTTAAGCAAAAATTTCGAAAGAAATTTTGCTTTTATTATGAAATGTAGAAAATAAACGAAAGAGTATAACTCGCAGTATAATTAATCTTATATTTACATTTAATTTGCAAAAGACTTATCTATCCAATGATAATTTTTACTTAGACGGTTCACCGCCGTTTATTAACGGTTGCCCACCGAATTTTGCAGCAACACGCGATTTCCTAGGCTTGGACAATTTTCCTACATTTTGTTGTGGTTGTTGCGACATCTGCTGTAGCACATTCGATGCTGTCTCTTTCACTTTATTTGCGTTCTCTGATTGTTCTTTCTAAGCATAAGAAAAAATTAACGATTATTCATTACTAACTCTAGTGAAATGATGTAAAAGAAAAACATTTTAAATATTTATATAAAAACCTTGGGCGACGTTTCTTCCTTTTTCTGACGTTGTTGTGTCTTAGAACTAGAGTTCTTGGCAGTTGTGTTTGTTTCTTTTGAAGTTTGCTTTGCACTCATGTTTCTGCTGTTCTTTTGTGCCTGCAATGGAACAAACGCGGTGCTATTTTTTATTTCTACTTTCGATTCTTCTTTTTGATAATTTTTTTGTTGTCCTTGTTTTATTTGCTGTTTCACTTGCTGATATCCTTGCTGTTTCATTTGTTGTTGTCCTTGCTGTTTCACCTGAGCATGTCTTTTTTGATTATATAATGTGGTTTGTACAAACGCTGCAGTTGACGGCAAATTTTGATTCCATCTCGGATAAAACGTGTTACGCTGCATAGATAAATTCTGTGAAATTGGAGATATTTTCGGAAGACTCATCACAGGATGTCTGACATTTTGGACCCAATTATTTGGTTGACTATTATACCACTGTTGCCTAGGTGCCATTATCATTTTTGCATCAGGTGTCTTATTCAAATTCAATGCCTGATGTGAATTACACATTAATGGAAATATAAAATTATTACATACTCATATATATATATATATATATATACACACACACACACACATCTTATGTTTATATGTGTACGTTACCTCATATACTTTTTTTGCAACGCTTTCTGTGGCTTGTTCATGAGTAGCGCAAGGATCGCCTGTGTAAACTTTCGAATTTTCCAACATAATGCGAGCAGTAATTAAACCCGTCTTTTCATCAAGAATATAATTATATTTTGGTAGTCCAAATCTACTTTGTGAGAAGTGTCTCATTAGTTGTGAAGTATACCAAACTGAATTTGCTTTTTCCCTCTTTTCTTCTGCCCGTCGAGCACGCTGAAAAATAAATAAATATATATGTACATATTTTTTTATATAAAATTGTAAAAATGAGATACATTAGTTATGCTTGTGCGTTACTACGTACATCAAACAATTGTTGCACCAACGGCGGAGGTTTCGATGTTTGATCCTTTTGAGAAACTGCTATTTTCCGAGATGATATTGTATTTTGCGTGGGCATCTTGTTTTGTTGTTCACTCGTTTGAGTACTTACGTCGGGAATCTTTAACAAAGCTTTCAAAAATGCACAAGGATCCTGCGACTACAATAACATTGATTTGTTTACTACACGTAATAGAGTTACATTGCACGTAACATTCAACTTACCGACTGCATAATATGATTGTTAGATGGTTTAACTTTGATTGGCATTGAAAATACCGTTGGTTTCTCCGGTGCCTCATTAGGTTTCTATCGTATAAAAAATATCTATAGAATTTTCATTTAAAACAGTTTACAAATTTGGAGTATGATGTATATCATACTGTACCTGTATTTTGTGCAATTCATCCCACAGCGCTTGGAATTCGGACGCTTGATTAGGATGAGTCGGTGCATTTTGAAGATGTTGAGGTACTACTTTTTGAGGTGCTATTTTCGAATTTGATCCTATCTCACCGCGTTGCATCATACTCATACGAATATCTCGACTTAACTTTTCGAGTCCTTTTTTAGCAAGTTGCATCTGCGGATGAGACAGTTTGTCGCTTTTTTTGTTAGGAATTGTGGTATTCGATATGGTTTGTTTTCGGCATTCCGTCAATTCGTTTGTTACATTTCCTTGTTCAATTCTTTCGCCAAAGCTAATATTTATGAAATCTGGGGCAGTTAAATGATAACCTCGAAATGCAGAACAGCCATTTAACGTAAGTCCGCCTACAAAATACATTTTATATTCGTATAAAAAATATATGTACATGTCATCACTTTTGTACATCAAAACATAAAATGTATCAAATCATAAGAAGTTTTAGTATAACAAATAAGCGCAGCATTATCTTTACCTATAAAAGATTTATCGAACAAAACATCATACACAGTATCTGTTGCATTATTTCGTGTTCCTATGATAGTGCCTTTGGTTCCAAGAGGCACGGTAAAATCATTTCTGACACAACAAATTCTATCGAATAAACGATTTTGAGAATTTGGATCGGGTGGCACATTAGGCAAATGTAATCCTGGCTTGAACAGTAACTGAGGTTTCACTTGCATGAACATCGTCTTGGGCTTCGAATCCTCTGATTTTAGATATTTATCCACTTCCTGCTCAATCTCTTTTACCAGATCCGGTTCAAGAGCATCCATGCCGCAGGTTCGACTTTCCATTCCGCGTAATTCTTCTTTTAGCCACGCAACTGTTTCTTGTAACTCCTTTGAACTGTAATATACAAGGTTGTTATGTTACATCGCACATAATTTTTAATTAATTAATAAAAGCAACGTACTCTGTCTTGCCAAATAGCTCCTCTTCTTGAAAAATATCAGTCATTACATTCTGTTGCAGACGATCAAACAACTCAGGACATTTTTCCATATAGGCGCGGATCAATTGGACAGCTTTTGGACTATACAGCCATTGGCCATTATCTTTTCTAGTGTAACCAGAAACCTATAAAAGTTTCAATAGATTATGTAAAATATAACAAAAAATATAATTTAAAAAATTGTAAAAGCAATACTTATACACACATAGTGAATTATATATTTACAAAATTAATTTAACTGTAAATCAAATTTGCATATTTATACGTGACATTTCTTCTTACTTCTTCGTTCTTTTTATTAAATTTCAAATTTAATCCGACATTATGCTTAACAAATTCCTCATTTGCTGCTTGTATAACATAAATCGTTCCAGTAATTCTGCTTAAAAGATGACTACTTATTCCAAGACGTTGTGCAGCAGTACTACCATGCATGTAACGAGTCTTTTGTTGCAGATAGACTTGTTTAACATGATCAAATATTGGTTCTTTTGCAATCTTTATGGAAACTTTGATTCGTCGTTTCTGGTTGTCTTTATTTTGCACGACCTACAAATTCACAAAAAATTAAAAACAAATTTGACAAATTATTATTTTGACACATTTAACTAATCAAAGCAAATATAACAAAAATTAAAAAATTAAAAAATTAAAAAACCATTAAAATGTTTTAATGTTTTAAAACAAAACCGAAATTAAATAATATAAAACGACGAACAATGCAATTGTACCTCTCCCATTGCACCATAATAGGGATGTCCTAACATGAAACAAAAGATTCCTGGTATAAAGATATTATGCACAGATTCATAAACAGGTGGTTCCATACGAAAGGTGGAAATGTCTGTAACTATAGTCTGATGAGCGTAAGGTACGATAAACTCGCTCCATTGTTTCTCCATCGTTACTTTTCCATGGTCATCGAAAACATATTTGTTACCCAAGTATAAACGAGCATGAAGCAATACGCTGGTATCGCCTACGTCTATTCCACGACGTAACATATGTCTAAAAACAAATATTATAATATAATATGGCTAACCATCAACTTTATCAAGAACAAAGAAAATCATCTTACGTTTCTTTGATAGTTTTCTTTTCTGCATTCCAATCTGTTATCATGTTCTTCATATTCTCTTTCTTGATATTATCAAGATTATAACCATTTAAGTGATTAATCAAAGCAATTCTTATTTTACTGTCGGACACGCTAACCACAAGAGCTTCCTTCAAATTAGGCCACTCCACAAACACACTTTTTCCTAACAATTCTGACGCTAAAGTTTCTAAATTTGGCGTCTCTTCGGATTCTATGCGTAAAATCATGTTTTCTCCCGACGACGATTGTTGAAATACTTTTACCTTTCACCAAAAATGTATACATATGATACATTTATAATAATTTCAATTTTGAAATTTACTAAAGTTCATACCTTTGCTTTTTCCAAGTGTGCTGTATGTCGTAAATGTCGCATTGTAGGGAATCCTGGGTAATACAGACTAAGATCAAAACCTGGAGACAATCCTCTAATCAACTTTTCTTTTGGCACGAAAATATCATCGCGATTTAGTAATTGTACTTGAGCATGATTTGTAAATTGTGGAAAATATATCGTTTCCTGGTAAACATTCTGAATCTCTTCAGTATGTGAATACAAACACATTGGCCCATGTTGGTTTCTCGCTTGCTCCTCTGTTGTTAACTTGAATAAGTGGGGTTGCATAGCTGTAGATAAAAATACAGAAAGAAGAGATTTAAATATTTGTACCTTAAATATTTCAAACGTTATTTAAACAATATGTGTGAATTAAATTATTCGTATTGTTTCAAAGGTAGAGAAACAAAAAGATATTACGTACCAGACAACAATTGTTTCTCATCAATGAATGGAATAAGTACAACTGCTTCCCATTCTTGTTGTTTTCCATTTAAATCAGTTTTAAAATTATTTGGATAATAACTGATAATAGGTGAAGATTCCTCTGTTAAAAGTGATTGAAAAGCTTCGGGTAAAAGATCTTTACTGTACGCTGGTAGTACAGCTAATAATTGTTGAAAAGGTAGAAAAGGTTCTCCTAAGTCGAATTCCAACTTCAAATTTTTAAAGTCTTTTATATCAGAAATATACGGAGCGTAGTGATGCGGATAATACCACGACCAGCTGCAACAACCGTGATAATAATAATGCAAATTCCATTGTATCGCCCTTACATAACCTTCTGCTTGAGAACGCAAAACCTCCCTGAAAGAAAAAAATATTTATTTATAAAAATGGATTTAATTATACAATTTTGTCAAAGATATTGTACACAAACACATTTTACTCACATATATCTAAAAGTTGTTATTTAGCACATATATAAAATGAATACTTACGCATCAACATTATCATATTCTAATTTGTTCATATAATAATCTCTCTTATGTTGTACAAATTCCATGGTATATACTTCATTATCGGATTCATCATCAATCATATCCATGTCCATCAAAAAGTCATCAAATAAGTCATCATCGGAATGATCTAAACACTATAGTATAAAATGTTGAAGTGTTTGTCAGTCTATAGACGCACTATTTAAAAGTATATAAATGATTACCATATCCGTAGTACTTTTAATTAGAGCATCTAAATCTTTATTTTTTATTTTTCTCGGAGATACAACCTCGTCATCTTCTAATTTTTTATAAACAAGACGTTCAGATTCATTAGATTTTCTACCTGTCTTACTTTCAAAATATTTTAAATCGGCATAATGTTCTTTAAACTGTTCTACATCTAAACTACTGAGCTTTTCCATAAACTTTTCAAAATGCTCCAAGTTCAGTGTACCTGATTCATTAATATAACCTGAAATGAAATATTATTTACTCAATACTCTGTAAAAATTTTGCTTTTCTATGACGTTAATAACCACTAAACAAACCTTTTAGTGTTGGTAGCACTTCCATATAAGCACGATACAAAATTGGTAACGCACCACGATTAATATGTAAATTTGGCAAATGAGGTATAAAATCGTTTCCCACAAGGAAACCCATTAAAACCCAGTCATCGATTATTTTTTCTGTGTCAAATAAAAAAGGTAGTTTGTTCTTGAGTGGTGAAAATTCATGCTCTATGTATTCTCGTAACAGTGACAAGTGAAGAAGACAGAACTTTGTTCTCTCAGGAGTCGTTGTTTGTTGTTGTTTACCGAACTTAACTTCTTCTCTCAACAAAGAGAAATTTGGCTCATGAGTGCAAAGACCTAACATTATTAAATCAGCGTCCAACCCATATAAACAATGTCTTGAATTACTGTCATAGTCTTTACTAGCTTTCATGAATCTTATATAATCCATTATTTTATGCTCTCCTTCTCCAGGCATCTAAAAGATACATAAACTGTTATATTCTTCAAATAACAGATAATTAAAATACACACACATACACACGCTTGTGTGTACATACATACATATACAATACACGTATACACACACAATTTCTTTAAGAACGACAAATGTTATAACTGTTCATGTTGCAATTACAAAGCATAAAATTACCTCACAACCACTGAACATCACTTTACACTTTTTCCAATTATCATCTGTAGAAATTTTGTGTTCAATAAAACGTTTGAGCTGTTTTCCAAGCTTAGCCATAAAGGATGTTCCTGGAGTTATACAATTTGAATCAAATCTTTTCTCCTTAGGTAATACAACACCCTTTTTCATAGCTTTAATTTCTTGCATTTCTGCATCCTTGGCGGCTCTAAATCGCCGACCTCTTTGTTGATTAATTTTAGCTCTAGGTGCTACACCATCTATTGCCATAAAGAACAATTTTTTTGGACGTATCATGTTAAATAATACTTCAATATAATGAAATATATTCTTAAATATATTTTCTTCAGTAATGCGGAAGGAAACATCACTGTCATTTGGATGTGAACATGTATGTATAATACCATTTGTATCCAAATATAAATAATCAAATTCTGGTATCTGAAAATAATAAACCAGTTTGAAAATTTTGTAAAAATAATCGTATTGAATAAAATAACCCCATTTTGATTTTGTATGTAATCACTCAATAAAACATGCGTATCTTAAAGGTAAAATAAAAAACAGTTACGCTTACAAGTTACAAGATAAAAGTAAGACAAATACAGAAACTAAGAGATTTACAACATATATTACAAATATTATTCTTCTCTTATACCTGATGCTCTTTTATGAGTTCCCAGAGACATGGGTATCGTTCACTTATATACCTAAAGAATTTTGGGACACCCATTTTGAGTTCTACACGTCGTGATAATATATTTTCGATTCAATCTCGTTCTTTCGGTTAGGATGTAACGTAACTAACTAACTTGCATCCGTTGTTCTCAGTTGCTCTTTGCACTCGTTCGTCTGGTTCGATCTGTACTGCTGCTTGTTACTACTAGTATTAAAATGTACTATGTATGTAAACTTTTATATATGTAAGTTATATGTATATATGTTCCTTAGTTTTCTACATAAGAATGTATTACATATCTACGTGCATATGTATGTATATATAAAACAGCCGTTTATATACAGAAGCACACGTTTTAAGCTACGTTCTTTAGGAAACATACTTTTGTGGTTTGGTTTGGTGCTCTTTTGGCTCAGTGGACTTATAAAGCTAGTCCATACGCCATTCTACGTCTATTTTGATGATTGGTTTAAAACCATGGATTGGGTTCCTGACGCCTAGCCACGGAGTTGTATATTTGTTTAAATTAACAGATAATAATAAAGAAAGTGGTGTAAAGCACCGAAAATTGTCCAAAAATATTCGCAGCGTAACTACGCACATCCAACGGCTGATGCAATCCAACTTTTACCAAAGCCAGTCTACATACTTTTGTGCTGCTAACAGCCTATGTATATACATAAAGGCCATTCTACATAAAGGCCTATCTACATAAAGGCCTATCTACATAAGACGCAGATGCAAGTTGCAGGTCGCAAGTCTTGCGGAAATGATCAATCACATCG
>QVOA01003063.1:0-20009 GCA_014825685.1 Pseudomyrmex cubaensis
ATTGTAAAAAAAAATATATATTTCTGCAGACAGTATACGCATAAGCTTTGAACGTGATCAACTTACCAGCTAGTTTTTATTCAAGCGTATCAATTTCCTGCAAATACGAATAATAATGCTGCAAATTTTTTAATAAATTTTTCATTGTAATTAATTAATCAGTTGGAAATAAACTAACTTATTTTGCGGTATAACATATTGTAGCATTGCTTACATCAGTCATAGATATTTGCAAATTTGAAACTTACATTAAGTTACAAGCAATACTTTATATGTAATAAATATGCAGAATGATATGCTACTATAATTTATAATATAGATAACAATACCGATACTGATGAAAAAGTTCTTAAAATACCTGTCTGTACAAAAAAAAAAAAAAAAAAAACTATAATTTGCGTTTCGATTAAAAAATATCAAAACACGATAAAACGATAAACGCTTTTATTCACGTGGCTGAGTGGTGCTTGTGTTGAAGTTTGCGCAGCTCGGAAAAATTAAAACGTTTCATCGAAATGTTTTTAAAAAATGATATATAGCATTTAACGAATATGTGGCCATTTGTGACCGAGCGGATGTAAATGGATTTAAAACAAATTGCAAAGTTTCTCAAAAATAAAATTTAAAAAAATTCAAGTTCTATATTCATGAAATAAATGTATTACAATATATGTATTACATATATTGTGTGTGTATTATCCATATAAAAATACTTGTAACAGATTTGGGGCTTGGTATGTGGCTAAACAGGGGGGTTCCGTCGTACGTCACTAATCATGACCACGAATATACATGCCGTAAAAAGCGCTATGCAGGACGAGAACGAACGGGGAAGGGAGGGGAATGTACGCCCGAGGGGCTGCGTACAGGTCATATTCATAACATCAGAGACGAGGTAATAAAAGTCAGCACCCTTTCTCCCTCATCCTTTTTTCTCTGTCATTTTCTACCGCCGCCCTCGTTCCGCCTGGATAACCAGAAGAACGTGGGAGAGGATGCGTAGACAAGTCAAAATAACGAAAAGAGGGAAGCTGCGCGCGACTTAAAGTCTTGTGACATATATTTGCCTAAACGTTGTACGTATGCCACATAATCTGACAATGATCTTGGACTAGGCATGTTCGCCGAAAGAGAAAGATTTCGCAGTTAATATAGTCCGTGATATTTACTACTTGAAATATCTACTGCGTATGTGAGCTTACAGAAATTTATTACTGATATAATCAAAATTAAATATTATAAGATACTAGATAAGATACTAGATATTATAAGATACTAGATAATAAGCAATTATATTACTAGATAATAAGATAATAAGAGTAACTATATTTCTTTACAAAAATTTATTACTAGAAGGAATATGGCCAAAATAAATAATTATTAAAAATACTTAATTACTAATATTTATCTTGGCCATACTAAGTAATAAATTTTTCTAAAGAAACATACCGCACTTATTATATGTCCTAATCAAGGATTAAACATAATTAAAGCGCTTGTGAAAAAGTTGATCTTCAAAGAGTCGAGATCGAAACACTGGACCATTTAGAGACACGTATGTGATCGCATCCCCGCGATAGTCACTTTACCCCTCGAACATAATCTCTCCCCGTTGTAAACCACTCCACCCTTCCTAGCCGGGTCAAGTGTTTTCTCCCACTAACGTGTATCGTTTCTTGCATCGGAAGGGTGCCACCGAAAGAATCGCAACTATTTCATTTTGGGACAGATTAGACAGATTAGAGCGGACGGGGGATGTACGACCGAGCGGTATTTACCGATGTCATATGCGACCCAACTTTATGGGGTCAAATAATATTACCTACGCACTTTTCTCTTTCGACCCTGTCAGTGTCAGAGTAATTTCACGGTTGGCGTTTTTCAGAGATCGCCGCGTGTATAATTTACAGAGTAATATTGGTGAGAATGCATTGCTGGCTCCCATTGACATTCGTACAAACATATTGTTGCAAGTGTGTGCTAAATTTCTTAAGTTGCCGCATTTGCATTTAATCCAAGATTCAAGTAAGAAATAAAATTGTTGACACTTCTTTCTGACAGCGGAAAGGAGATTCTCTTCGGTTTTCTTTTTTATATAAATTTTATATAAGCGTTTATACAAAAGTTTTAAATTTTATTTAAAAATATATTTTAAATATTTACTGTATATTCTTTCAAAAACTTGATTGTTTATAAATTTGTTCGTTTGCTGAAAAAGTGTGTGTACATGTAATATAGAAAAGGGTTAAAAGAAGTTCGTTTGATAAGATACGTGTAGGTCTTTGATACTATTGTATCCACATGTTGCTAATTAAGGAGCGCTTTGAAGTCCTAATGCCTTCATCTTTTTTTGCGTATAAGCTTCTACTAAAAAGGATTAAATCGGAAATCGGATTCCAGTGTTTAATCTTTCGTTATATGAGTCTGCCCGAAGTCAAAGCACGTTGATTAAAGTCTTAATTAATAAAGACTCATCATTTGTGCTTATTTTACTGTAAAGCAAAAAGTTATACACAATGGTAATGTAACCAGAAGATATGGAAATTGTATCAATATTTAATGAGTTTGCTTTTTTAATTTACACCAAGTCTCAGTGTAAATATGGATATCGCTTCTGTACGTACACATTCTGTAGACGATGCCTCCAATTAAGAGACGCGATAACGTCTCGCGCCAAGTATGTTACTTCCACGAACGGGATGACGTCTTGAAGAATTTGATCACGATGCTATAAGTAACATTTTCTCAGAAAATGTCTCAGAGAACGTCTATTACATAGAACTTGAACCAGTTGTGCGTAATAATTTCCAGGTGTCGTCAATTGACTATTTTAAAAAAAGAGCAATATTATACAACAGAAAATTTACGAGGGATGTATTTATTTTTATTTATTCCCTGGTGACAATAATCTACTTTGTTAAATTATGTTTAGTTTACGCCCATGATGTAGAAGTGCATATGTTAGTCATACACAATAATACAGAAATACTTATAAAAAATAAGCAGCACATCGAAATGCACTCAAATCATATTTTTTAATAAGTTTCTAAAAAAAAAGAAAGATGAGTGAAAATTTATTTGATAGTTCCTATGTACAAATATATAAAAATAATCAATTTAACGCTTTTTCAACGTAATTTTTCGTAATTGTGTTTACTTTTTTGTTATTTTCTATAATCTGTAAACAACTTTTTACAAGAAAATGCGATTACATCCCAAATCGCCTAAAAGTTTTTAGAAAGTTGTTGTAGAAAATCGATACTTTTCGCATAGTTAGTATGTAGATGTATTTTCACCAGGGTTTACATCAAATTAAACATTATCTGAACTCTTTGAATATTAAACTCCAGAGAAGGTGAATTTAATTTTATATAAATTTATGAAACGAAGATAAACCTACCATTTCAGAATGATGTTTGAAAATAGAATGCTCACATTTGTTGCATAAAATAAAAATTGTTTCACTGCGGTATGTATGTGAGAAAAAAACGCGAATATGTAATGGATAGATGGAATTTTGCAATCCATTTATTAAAAATATGCACTAACTTCTCACATTGCGTGTGTAATTCCATTACTTTCAATTAGAGTAAAATATGACACAATATTATAATATTGTCCTCTATCTACGCATCGGAGACGCTTCCTAGCACATAACTCTCAAAATATACAGTATTTTGTATTTATTGTTTACAAAAGACTAGATTTATTCTCTCCAAAACACTCTTGTTGGTATAATTTTGAATTTCTAACTACAATCATGGATTTCTTTTTTCCTAAGACATTCTTTTTTTTCTTTTTTTTTTTTCTGTTGGTCGAGTATTCGTTACATATTTTATATGCCGCGAAGCGCTTTACAAAAACGCAGCAGAAACAATCGATAATCGACAAACACGCATTGAGACGCGTCTCACGGTAGTTTTTACAATACAGAAATTCGTATTATAATTGGAGAGGAATCATACTTGATCATAATGTGATAACACAATTGTGAAACACAGAATACTGCTTGCAACAACAAATTCACATACAGAGAAAGTGCACGGACTACATGTTATACAGTGATTTTTTTGTTTTTTTGTTTTTTTTGTTTTTTTGTTTTTTTTATTATAGTAACTCGGATTAAGGATCATCGTCATCACGAAGATCGATCTTTAATTACGAGAGAGAGAACACGCAAAAACGTACATAATAATATAATAATTACAAAAGCACACGTGTACATTTTGTATATAGTTCTTCATAGGTCCTTAAATTCAAGCTCTCCAATCTTCTTGACGAAGAAAGAAGCATTAATTGCTGAGTATTTGTGTATTTAGAAACCGCGAAGATCCTTAATCCCGTAAAACATATTGCATTGCACACATATCGAAGAGATGGCAAATAAACTTATTTGTAATAGTTATCGTAATTTTTACTATTTTTTTTTTTTTGTTTTTGCGATTTTTGTTGTGAGACACTCTGCGTATAATACATAGCTCTCTGCTCGGTTACTACTGGCAGAATTGAGAATCTGTAGATTCACGTTGCATATACCGAAGATTGTTAAGTGCTATCAGTAATAATCGAACAGGGAGACAATATGGTACTATGAAACAATTGATACAATTTGTGTCTTTGTCGTTAATAAGAAAAATTAAACAGAAAAATATAGAGAGTATGTGTGTGTGTGTGTATGTGTGCCATATGTTAATTATCATAAATACATGTATTTCTTGTCATTCACAAAGGATGGAAAATTGATTAAAAAATATTACAGAAAACCGAGTCTCTCTTGTATTAGCGAGTACAAAAGTGAGTCGATTTAGACATTTGTATAAGCAAAAATGCGACGTCGGATTAAAATAGTTTTTTAATTGCTATAAGAGAGTATCACACAGTGCAAAACAATGAACATCGTGACGATACCTTCTGTATATAATTTGTATCAGTATCAAACCGGCTAATCTAAATGAGAAGAATCAAGTTTCGTACAAATTATGCAATAGCAAAAAATAAAATTGTAAATTTATAGCCCGAATGGAAAATATTGTATATTTTTTCCTCACATTGTCTTGCATCTCTGCATCGCACGAACGAAATTCACCTAACTAGATTCGATCTGCTTCTTTATTTTAACAAGAACACGGTTAATGCCTAACATGATACTTGCTATTTAAGCGTTAGTTTCTTTTTTTGTGGCGGAACACGTCAATAAAACGTTAGTAAAACACACAGAAAAAGAGTACAGTACGTTTTTAATCAAGTAGTAATTAAATTGTGAAGAATGTCACTTAACTGTTGTTAGGTACGTTGTGATTCTGTGACAACGATAATCGACACAATTTATCGTTGGACAGATTTTATACATAATATCCGATTAAATCGGATATTCACCTAACGGTCTTCATTGTGTGTATGTGTCGTACTTCTCGCATTGACTACTCATCGGAAAAATGTTGTACTAAACACTTGTTTGACAAAACAAAACAATTTTTTGTCTGTCTTTGGACAAAAATTTTTAAATTTCCACGTGGCAAAATACGGTGTGGATTGAGAACGTCTGTCTCTTGCGGACAAATGTAGACAGGAATCATCTCGGCAAATACAGAACAACGTTATATAACATATAGAACGTAACGTATGTTCTGTAGCTTTGTTGAAGTTCGAAACATATGGATGTGTTATATAGCTGCTCTATTCCGTGTTGGGACTGTGCTAATAAATTGACTCAACCTGCGTTTTTTGTTTTTTTCACTGGATTATTATATTAGTTATTATTTGTTTCCTTGTGGCAGAGGAAGAGGCATGCTGTTTAATCGTTTTTTTTTCTGATCTACTGCACTAATTGTAAATATTTCTTTTTTTTCTTGGGAAGACTTGCTTTTTCGCTTCATGTGTGATTATATATATATACGTCTCGACTTCCCTTCTCACATAATCGCAAGCATTATTGCATTGATGGAGAAATATATGCGCTCTTTTGCTATCATGCATTCTTCATTACTACACGCTATTACTCGTTATATAAACTAATAGCACTAAAATATAAACACGTAAAATAAAAAGTAACATATATACGTCTATTTTGTATTAGTACGTTTGTACTTCGGAATATTCGCATTAATACTCACATTCTATATAAACCTTATACATCATAAACTAAAACATATATGCAGAGCGCGACCGAAATGGCGGCACAAAGGCCAAAATACCTTAGATTTTAGATTGCTCATATTTTTCACTGAAGTCATTATGTTCGATTGTGCATCAACTTAAACAGTAATGTTTTAACTAATATAACGCAATCAAACTATATAAAACATAAAGCATCTAACGGAAAATATTGAGTAAACCAAAATCTAATAAAATAAAGGTACATTTATACGTACGACCTTTATAGGTACAGAAGAAACGCGAAAGAGACGATTTTTTGTGAAAAAAATAACTAACGCGGAATAAAATTGTTTTGTACTTGTGTGACTTCAAACAAATCAAGATGAAAAATTGTGTTCGATATATTACGTAGTTATATAAGTACTATATTACTCAAGTATAAGCATTATTTTGGTCACATCCAGTAATACATTTCTATAAAAAGTGTAACAAAACCGAATATTCGCCGAAGTTTATTTCGTCGATTTATTTTTGTGCACAAAGAATTATCTCCTTTTCAGATTTACGTACCGTCATTTCGCGCGCGCTTGCACCCTATATAAGTATTAATATGTATATATGTATATATATATATGTAATCATAAAATAAAATCTATACATATAGCATAAAAAAATATGTCGAAAACAAATTATTACATAAAAACATTAAAAAATATAAATGGAGAGCAAGATAATATATATGTGTACAATTAGATTCATAACTAATGTGTGAGAGTTTAATCTCTTTCTCTCTTTCTCTCTATGTGTGTGTATAAATAACAAATATAATATATAATATCGAACTTTCATATTCATCACTCAGTTTCCTTTATCAGTGAGTCAATATTGTATTTACAAATTGGCACTTGTTTGGGATACGTAATTTTTATTTCAATGCCGCGGATTCCGATGTGTGGTCAACCGAGAATATATATACATATAACGAGAGCGTCGTATGGATGTTCTTTTACTCTCTTTAAATTGCGCTAAATATACATTTGTTCGCTTATGATACAATTTTTCCCTTCTTTCTTTTTTTTCTGTTTCTTTTTTGTCAAAGAGATAGAAACTTGTCATATATTATATTATATGTGATTCTAAATATACGACGATTAAAGACGGCAGCTAACGCACATTGTGAACCGCATTGAACACGTGTATTGTTTTTTTTTTCTTCTTCTTCGTTAAATCACGACATCACGTCAATTAAGTTGAACACAATGTTATCAGAACTCCTAATTATATTGATTACATTTATTTTGAAATTCCGACACATTACAAATAGTGACTGTGTTTATTTTGACGGATAAAGTGGAATGCATAAACTGATCGTAGCGAAGAGAGAGAAAGAGAAAGAGAAAAAATAATAATAATGTTGTACAGTTTTCTAAAAATAATCTCTCTCTTTTAATTAAAATTTAATTTAAACGCAATAATTAATCTCTTATTTTAAATGCAAGTATAAGATAACTGATAAAAAAATATATTGATTCAATTACAGTGCAGTTAAAGAGAAGAGAGTTTTTATCTAATGAGTCGAAAAAAGAATGCAAAATAACTTTTTTTTATGTTACACTTACAATTAGTTTTCTAAAAAAAAACATAAAAAAACCATTAAAAATTAAATAATAACATCTATTCTAAGAGTTTCTGTCCTAATCTGCCATAATGTTAATAAATTTCTATCAATCTCCGACATCTATGTCACGTTTTTTTTTAATTGTAACACGTAACTGCGCTACACTCTACTTTTTAGTCCTAAAATCAAAACGTAAACTTTTGTTGTGTGTTATGATTTATCAAAAAATATTTTTGCAAGTATATCACAGTTGGAAAAGGAGAAGAAAGGAGTTTTGTTTCGGCAGTGATATTTAATAGGCTTTTTTTTTCTGCATTTGATATATACTTGTTATTAATTTTGTGCTTTGTAATAAGTTCTAACTTACTTAAAATTTAGATTTTTGTTGAAATTTCCTTTCTTCTCGCTTTTTTCATTACTTTAATAACAATTTCATTTAATGATAAAAGCGAATAATTTTCAGTATACGCAATATTTAGTATAGATAAATATATAAATATAAATATATATTATATATATACATATTTTGCGTGTATGTGTGTGTGTGTATATATATAATATATATGTATGTATGTTTATGTATGTAAGAACAAACATTTATTATACGAGCAGTTATTTCGTCATTTTATGCATTCCACCACTAACAAGCAATCGTGTTATTGCGACTTACTCATAATCGGTCCTTGGCTAGGCACACGATCACGGACAGAATTTTTTTCATAAATTTAATAACCGATCAATGTCTGTAACTGGAATAATATAATGTATAGCGAAAATGTAGAAGATTGTCGTGTGTTTTAAATTAGTACATTTCATTTCTAATGGATTTGTAATTCATGGTCACGCTAGTCGCCCGTTCCCTAAGTTTCACGTTTGCAACGATATTACATAAACGACGTGGAATATTGTCGCGCACGTCTTTTCTATTACGTGTTTTAAAACCAAGGAACGCGCGAGTACGACGCGGGCAACTCGACACGGATTTATCCGCGCGATAAGGAATGAAAGCGTGAGCTGCTGGAGCAACGCTGCGTCATCTAGACTTGAGGTAGAGCGAGATTTGGGAAAGAGAAAAAAGCGGAGTCTCACATTATTAGAAAATAGAATAGCAGATAAACCTCTTTGGCAGTAACAGGTTCACATCTTTTTCAAACCGTTGCCAGATTTAGACGTTTAGTCGCTTGCGTTTCTGTGAATCCCAGTGTCAGTATTACTTTGCTCCCGGTATTTTACCTAATACCTACAAGCATATAACAATGTATGTATACATATATATGTATCAGCTGCAAAGTGTGAGTTTGTCGTACGTAATAGCACGCGTTTAATTAACTAAATTTATATCAACTAGAAAAGAAAAAAAGAGAAAATAAAAATTGAAAGCAGACTTACTTTGGAAAGATCTACACCAGTCAATGCTTGTACAGCTGGAGGTACTTGTCCTACGAGACGCGTAAGTTCTCCGCTGGTTGCGTCGCTTCCTCCGAGAAGCACGATTTCTTCCGTTCTCGCTAACGGAGCTGCGACTTCAGCCGCGATCTACAGAAGAAAATATATCACAGTCAAAAAAAAACAAATAAAATAACTTGCAATCAACATAATGTGACACACAGTACTTACCTTTGGCAAGGCATTTAGAGTTATATTTAATATCGCTGCTTCACCGTACTTCTTGTAAACTGCCGCTTTCATTCGCATGCGTTCAGCTTCCGATATACCAACGGCTTCCAAAGCTTGAGCTTCCGCTTCTCCAAGCAATCGAATCTTTTCGGCCTCAGCTTTTGCCGCGCTTACAGTCTGAGTTCTGAAATAGCATTTACACACATTGTATGTGAGAAAAATAAAGCGGGAAGTATTATGAAAAAAAAAAAGAAAGTTATTGAAATTATCGCAACATTATCCAAGATATAGAACTCTCGGATCACACATATACATGCATATGTAACTGATCCTGAACATTTAAATTGGATTAACGGTTACAATTCGGAGGTTCACCTCTGATTGTATCTTAGTAAAATTATATCAAACGACAATTACAATGTTGAAGATGATAATGATGATGAAATAAATTATTTCTTAAAAGAGATTATATTGCGAAAGTCTATACCTCTTTCCCTCGGCTATTCTTCCCATTTTATAGAATTCAGCTTCGGCTGGTAATCGCACTGTACTTTGAAGTTCGTGCTCTTTGCGGCGCACCTCTTGTTCCTCAACTTCGATTTGCTTACGTCTTTCCACGATTTCGATTTGTATCTCTTCGTTTCGTATTCGCTGTTTTATCTTCGCCGCTTGAAGTTCATAAGCTAACTGAGCCTCCGCTTTCTGAAAGTGGAAGGAAGAAAAAGATGCGCTTGAAAAAAGTTCGCTATTATACCACGATCACATCATATTGTAGAATAACTGTAACTATTTCGAAAAAAAAAACACTTACAGCTGTGTTTACTTCCTGATCGAAATTAGCTTTCTGCAACTGGTACAGTCTTGCGTTGTCTTCTATCTTCGTATCAGTGTTGTATTTTATGTCCATCGCAGATTTCTCGCATTCCGCTTCCTGTATCACAAAAAAAAAAAAAACAATTACAATAAAGCTACAAATCATATATCATATATATGTATATATGTTGCATAATATGTATATAACATATATATATGTATGTACAGTCTGTCAAAAACATGACCGACATAACTTTCAGTCCGTAAAGATAGACCTAAAATTCTTGTAGACGGTAAAAGGCATCTTTACCGTCTACAGTGCACTACAGATAAAGTTTTTGTTGTCGAACTTGTGACAGAAAACATTTTGTCATTAGTGACCGCGTGACTGCGTCACGTCAAAAGTCACTCGTAGAAAAATTTTGACAGTCCGTCGAAGAAGAAACTTGACCAGTTTAATTTATAGAAAAATTTATTATATAAGACTGAAGATACGTACATCTATTCCACTCGATTGTGTGAAACTAAAATGTTTTTATGTTAAAAAAAATGTGTCCAGTCGCTGCTGTTGTCAATAATTGCCTGATATCTTCGAGACATACTTTCCACTTCAAGCTAGTAGCAAGTTTTATTTTAGTTTCAATCGAGTAGAATGGAAACATGTATCTTCAGTTTTTTTATAACAAATGTTTCTATAAATTAAACTGATTGTGTTCTTTTTTGACAGACTATATACGTATATAAGAGCAAAGCTAATACTATGTACCCTAATGCCTGCATCGCGATTCGCTTCCGCGACGCCAACATCGGCGTCTCGTTTAACGGCGGCCGTTTGTGCTTTCCCGAGCGATGTTAAATACTGGACGTCGTCGTAAACGTCCTTTATCGTGAAAGAAAGAATCTCGATACCCATACGTCCAACATCTGGCGCAGCGACCTCCCGCACAAGAGCCGCAAATTGATCCCGATCTTTGTAAACTTCCTCCACCGAGAGCGTTCCTAAAATAATTTCTTTTATGAGTTTGCTGAATGAAGTTACGGCTTATAAATCTTAGGATCAAATACGTACCTAATATAGCTCGAAGGTGACCTTCCAAAGTGGACAAAATCGTGGATTTGATCTCGTGAACACTTTTCCCAAGAAATTGTTCGCTGGCTGTGTGCAACAACTCATCAGCCTTCATGATCTTGCATTGCGCCACTCCGGTGACCGTCAGTGGTACACCCTGCGCCGTCTCCACGCTCTCACATACCGGGTTCAGGGTCATCACTTCCAATGATAGCCGTTGAACATCAGTGACGAACCACCAGGTAAACGCATATCCGCCGACGATTGTTCTCTTTCTCATTGAACCGCAGCATCCACCTAAAAACAATCGTGCGTGCTCGTTAGAAAATGAAAAATAAATCATTTGATGAAGTTTTCGTTTGTTTTTATTCTATAAATACTCCAGAGATTTGTTAGTACGCTACTTATCTATTAATAAAGCTATTAGTTGAGCGTGAATATAACAAATCTCTGTACAAATAGGTTTCTTCTCAAATTGAAAATATATTTTTTTATTCGAGATATTTGCGTTTAAATCGCAAAAAGATTTCAACAATAATTTTCTAAAATTTTGACAATTTGTAGTTTTACATGCGAGACATTTTGTATTTTAGAAAAGCGAAAGAGCACAAATACGTCATCGATTAACACGTAGGTGTGGACGATCGTTAGACGCACGCTTCTAGTAGCATCAAACTAGGTCAGCCTTGGTAATGCATGAGTAAGTTTGTATCGTAAAATGCGTGTGACGTCACGGAATGTCGTGAATGCGTCGAAGAAACGTGAGACGCGTCACGCGTAACACATAGCCATTTTAAAATGCTTGTTAAAATTTTCTTGTACATGTTGCAATCACTACAGCGAGCAACGAATGCGAATTATTATTTTGGAATATATCGCTACGAAAATTTATTTAATTAATTTTATTTAATCCATCGCAGAACTAATCTTCAAGTTTTCGATAACGTAGCAATAACATTTATGTTATTGTTAAATTAGCAAAAATACCAAAACTTTATTATTAATTGTCTACATTTGTAGCGATTTTTTTAGCGATTACGTGACTTGCAATAGGCGGATGAGAAATAATATCAGAAGAAAACGGGACCAGATACGAATGGTGAGAGAGGGGGAGAACCCGGCAATATCGGACAAAGAGGAAAATTAAAAGAGAAAGAGAGAGGCAAAACGATCACCGTTACACACGGTGTCTACAGGGTTAAAACACCTAGAAATTCATCTTCAACAAGACACATCATGCGAACAGTCAGGGCTGCAAGGTCGTGATCATAGTGTCGTCAAGTAATATCTCGCGGCAGTTCGCGAATATAAAATTTCACTTATTAATCTCAATAAATATTCTGTGTCTATTTAAGGATATGTAGTTCATCAGTGTGTCTATAGACATTTCAAACAACTACTTTGATATGTCATGTGGTGAAAACATCGCGTGAGTGATCACATCTCTGATTAATTCAAAGTTCTTGTTTATATGGAATAAACAATAATTCGAAAATTTATAACAATAGAAATATTATAATTAGACACACATAATTTTTGGTGAATATTATTAGATGATAATGTATCAAAAATAAGTGTCAATAGATTAACATTCCTTCAGTGGTTGAATTTAAAGAAAAGTTGAAAGAAAAGACTCACAATTTATTATTATAAATTAGTTTTTTTAAAAAGTGACACATTTATTTCACAAAAATCGTACAATTACTTTATCATGTTACTTTTTAACGGGAAAGTACTAGAAGAATTGATGATACGATATCTTTCATTATTGATACGTTGGAAAAATATATATTTAATTTATTTATTTGTAAAAAGTTTGTTCTTTCTTTCATATTTTAATTATTGTCACTCTGCAAGTACATAAATTTATGAAGCTGTGACGCATAGTCGCGTTTGTAATTCTCGAAAATTACTTAATATTTAACATTACTTAACATTTGAAAGTTTGTACGAGCTATTGATATTCATGTCACTTGAAACTTAGATTGTGCTAAGTTTACTGGCTCTTAGCCAGTAAAGTGAATTTCTAGAGTTTTCTTCTAAAGCTTATTTTAACGGTATAACGTCGTAGAGATTGATTCCGGAGAAAGGTAAAACAAAACGAACATTTAGAAGGAAGTGAGATAAGAATAAAAGAACAAAATATTCAAAGATTCACAGCAAACAAAGTAAAACAGTAAAAGATTAGTAAAATACGCAAAATTATCTCATTCGTTACGCTCATTCGTTTCCTTTTATTTTATCATGTTTATTTTTTTTTTTTTTTTTTTTTTTTTATTTTTACTTTGATTAATGACTGTCAGGTACTCTGATACGAAAATAAACCGAACGAAAATTAAGGAAGTTATAAGTATTGGAAGATAATGATTGAATGAGATCGATTATGGAATATAAAATAGAATTACTTATATGAAAACAGTGAAAAGAGTAAAGAGAGAATAGAGTTTTTGAGTTTCCAAGAAGTATATTAATACCGTGTAATTGTTATAAAATTTCTAACATAAATCTTAAATTGCTGCAATGTAAATTTTGTTCTTAATATAAATATATATAATATCATATAATTATGTGTTATATTAAATTGGATAATATATTAAAAATAAATATTGTTAACAATCATTTATTTGCTCCACAGGTCTTTGTGTCTTCTTATTATATTTGCATTTGAGATTGTACTTAAGAAAGTGTTTAAGAGAGTGCTTTTTATATTTCTTGTTATAATTTTTTTCAGAATTAAACAATTAAAAATTACTTAGAAAAATAAATTAAAAAACCATGGACATCGGAAGCGTTTTAACAGGAAGTTTGACTTCCGGAGGATTGTCGTGGTTTGTACCAGCCCTTGCTGCGCTGCTTGCTTACTTCCACTATGAGGTTCTAGATAATGAAGCCCCGCCAATTAACGTACCATCGGAAGCACTGTTACCGTCGTACGATTTCATTGTTATAGGCGGCGGATCGGCAGGTATTTTTTTTTCTTAGTTTCTTTAGTTTAATAATATTTTGAATGTTTCTAAAACTATTTATTATTTCTTTCAGGAGCTGTAGTGGCAAGTCGTTTGTCCGAGATCGAAAACTGGAACGTATTGTTACTAGAGGCGGGAGGTGATGAAACAGAGCTTTCGGATGTACCTTTGCTCGCAGGATTTTTGCAATTGAGTCAACTCGATTGGAAATATCGAACAGAGCCGCAGGGTGACGCCTGTCTAGGTAATTTCCACTGCATATACACCTTTGAAAAGTTAGCTGTTCTTGAAATAATAATATAATCAAGAATCCTTACTAGTTCCGCTAAATCACATGTTTGCCTTTTCTTTGACATCAAAAAGCATCTCTTTTTTTTCCCTTACAAGAATTCAATTCTTTGCAGCAATGGAGGACGGGCGTTGTAGGTGGCCGAGAGGCAAGGCCATTGGCGGAAGCTCTGTTCTCAACTACATGCTGTATTTGCGCGGGAATAAACATGACTACAACATTTGGGAAGAACAAGGCAACATTGGGTGGGGCTGGCGCGACGTCTTTCCTTACTTCAAAAAATCGGAAGACAACAAAAACCCGTATCTGCTCCGCACTCCTTATCACGCGAGTGGCGGGCTTCTGACTGTGCAGGAAGCGTCGTATCACACTCCTCTGGCGACGGCATTCGTCCAAGCCGGTCAAGAAATGGGTTACGAAAATCGAGACATTAACGGTGCGATGCAAACAGGTTTCATGATTGCTCAGGGTACTATTCGACGTGGCAGTCGTTGTTCGAGCGCAAAAGCCTTTCTCAGACCGGTCCGACTCAGGAAGAATCTTCACGTGGCAATGCACGCGCACGTCACCAAAGTGCTGGTGCATCCCCAATCGAAGCGCGCTTACGGCGCGGAATTCATCAGAGACGGCAAGGTGTTTCGAATTCGTGCGAAGAGAGAGGTGATTCTGTCCGCGGGCGCGGTAAATACGCCTCAGCTTCTCATGTTGTCCGGCATCGGACCGAAAGAACATTTGCGAGAAGTAGGAATTCCCGTAATTCAGGACCTGAAGGTCGGCCACAATCTACAGGATCATATTGCTCTAGGTGTGTAAGTCAGAATGGAAAAGAGAGAGGCAGAAATTTGTTACCGCATGAACACACAGGTTTATTTCTCATCCGTTTCGGTGGTCTCACTTTCATGGTTAATCGACAGATCTCCATGGTGGAGAAGCGGCTTCAGGACAACGTTAAAGCTCTGATACAATATTCGGTGTTCAGCGACGGACCTTTGACCGTACTCGGTGGCGTTGAAGGTGTTGCTTTCGTCAACACGAAATATGCAAACGCCTCGATGGACTTTCCCGACATCGAGCTGCACTTCATTTCCGGCTCGACCAATTCCGATGGCGGCAGACAATTGAGAAAAATACACGGTCTGACCAAACAGTTCTACGACGTCGTCTACGGACCGATCAGTAACAACGACACGTGGAGCGTGCTTCCCATGCTGCTGCGACCAAAAAGCCGGGGCTTCATCAAACTCCGTAGCAAAAATCCGCTAGATCATCCTCTAATTTATCCAAACTATTTCAAGGAACCGCAAGACATGGCCACGTTAGTCGAGGGAGTGAAAATTGGCGTGGCTCTTTCTAGAACCAACGCCTTTAAGCGATTCGGCAGCGAATTAAATCCGTATCAATTCCCACAATGCAAAAAGATACCTCTGTACACGAATAAGTATTGGGAATGCATGATTAGAACATATAGCGCCACGGTTTATCATCCCGTGGGAACCGCCAAGATGGGTCCTTTTTGGGATCCCGACGCTGTCGTTGATCCGACGCTCAGGGTGTATGGCGTTGCTGGTCTACGCGTCATTGATGCGTCGATCATGCCCAATCTCGTAAGCGGCAACACGAACGCGCCGGCGATAATGATTGCCGAAAAAGGCAGCGATGAGATAAAAAAATATTGGTTAACGATAAATTCGTCTGAGAATTTAATGTGAGCAACAAGTGAATTACAATTAAAAACTTTTCGTTTCCAAAAACATATATTGTAATAATTGGATAATCTAATTAAGAAGAGTGTATATATATCGAGACGGACGGAAGGATAATGTTGCGATCTCAATGAGTATTATTTATTATATTTAAAACGTTTATCATTATCATTATTAGCTAAAGTGTGACTTTAAATAATAAAACCGAAAACCAATAAATACTCCTTAATTTCGTACCATTCTGCGTTTTGCTTGTCACAACTCTCGATATGTATATACTTTTTTTTATCTTGGATGTTACATAATATATATATATAAGAAATCTGCAGTTAAGCTACGATTTGCTGAGAAAATTCTGTATATTTATATGTGTATATATATATGTATGTATGTATGTATGTGTGTATATTTATTTTAATAAACAAACTGAACATTTACCAAAGTAATCACGTTATGCGTTAAAAAGAATGTATCAGATTAAATACATGCGTTACGTCTGGTTGTTGCAATCAACTTTTATTGTCAAGATTTCAACTTTATCTTACTGCGACTGTAAATTTTTGGCCAATATAAAAATTAAGTATTTCAACTCTACACCGTATAATTAGTTTCTAGATTTAAGTTGCACAGTCATCATTTATTTATGTAAACATTCGTTCTTATTTATTACTTTCCTGTCCGTTGTACATTATACGTCTTATCTTGTATGTTCGTAAATTATGCGCATGTTGATTTTGCTTAATTAATGATGTAAAGTTCTCTCGTTTTATTTAAGGAGAACAAGTACATAATTTTATCATTGTTTGAGAGCGGTTGCTGCTTAGAAGAATAGTGTGAATAGTGAAATAAATCCATCAATTTACAACGTATACACAACTTCAAAATACACGTGTCGTGGCATCTTTTACGTAACTTCAAAGACAAAACTATTCTATAAAAAGTTTAAATAATTTGTGTACGTATGAAAAAAAAAAAACAAATTTTACAAATATTTCTTAGAATTGTTTACTGTCGAGGCCATGATATGTCATCGAGTGCTATGATATGTTTGCTACAGTTGAAAGCTGGATATTTGGATGACCATGTTTTTATTTGTCAAATTTCCTGCTAAAGATAGTTTGCTGTGAGAGAGTAGTGACGTTTTTAATAACAAGACGATTATTTTTAATGTTATTGTGCACACAGGAAAGAAAGTAATTTTTACTCGCGCATTATCTTTCATCTATTGATTCCGATATTCTTCATTTTTTGTTACATATATTTACATCTTCTAATCTCTCCAATAACAGCTTCCAAATAACATTTTGCCATGCGATAAATCGGCAGCTCTCTAATAAAAAATTTGTGTTAACATCTCGAATCACACCTCGAGTTTGTCAAAAACATTGTTGCATCTTTTTTGCGACGCTGATTGATCTTAGATTATGTTTATCGTAATTATAACAGTTCGAGAATTATGTGATTATATATGTGTTGTATAACACACAAAACAAAGGCTTGCCAGAATAGCGAGTAGATTAATTATTATATGTTAGCATTAATTACTATATGTCAGGAAAAAAATTGCTACGCCTATTGATTGTAAAATATAGTGAAACTTTTTTTCCGTATATAGTTCACGGCGCAACTGTAGTTATTAAATAACTGTAAAATATTATCGTCGATAAGTTGAAGGCCGATTGCGAGTAACCGTCCACGGTGACGTTTTCGAAAATTAGCTGAAATTGAAATATTTTGCGACGGTAACATCGCGAGCATAGCATACGTAAAACATTTTCAGTTGAGTGTGACCAATTATAATAATGAATACTTCCAGTGTAGCATACTCGGATTGTGACATAAAGATACGTAATTCTCACGAGTAAGTGTTTTAAACGACAATAACTTCGAGAACTGTTATTTTATCACATTATAAATTTAAAACAAAATTTATAAAAGTTTATTCATATTTACACAACACAGAAAAGTATATGAATTTTGGAAAGAGTTTTAATTTAAAGATAAATATATATGAGATTTTATTTATTTTTTAACTGTATATATATAAATTAATTAAATAATAAAAAAGACAAGTGTCATTAGATGTTTTTTTAGTTATCTGTGTGAATTAGGATTCAGTGACTGACTTTTTACTTTACACATGACAATACCAAGGGTGAAACTATCTTAATATGTACTGCTATCTTTTTACATCTAAATAATTATCTCGGTACTAATTGCATGTATAATCAGGATAGTTGCGTAATTGTACATAATAATTACATACATGCTGATAATGTTAAAACAACATTATTATATAGTTTTATCGTGACTTTTAAACTATAATTTGAATAACGTAATGAAATAAATAATTTTAATTTAATGTATAACTCGATTATTAGAGGAATCGTGTAAACAAAACAGCCGAGTATGTTTTTGTCTCTTAGAGTACGATTGTAATTCTCGAATTAAATTTGAATAAGAAATTTAAAATCAATAAAACATCTCTTCTCTTCTAACGTCATCAATTCAATATGACACGCGGAAGTATTAAGGAACCTAAGCAAGTGATTTTCTATTTTTATATACTTCCAAAAAGAATCTCGTATCTTTCTGTACCGTAGTGAACTTATTAATAATATATATGTTTTTCTTAAGTACGAAATAACTAAAAGTATACAAATAAATAAATAAGAAGGTCAAGTAACGAGCATCAAAAGCCAGTTGTAAACGGCGTGAAAAATGTAATATCATTAACATAAATAATTACATAGATACTAGCGATGGTGTAAAAAAGCTGCTCCTAATGATGACATCAACAAAATTGTCATCATTTTTAACTCCTTTTATGAGCGGTTAAAGTTTACTTTAGAAGTTGAAAAAGATCGTCGTATCAGCTTTCTCGATTTATCAATTAACGTTGTCAATCTCTCTCTTAAGATCGATTGGTTTCATAAAAAAACTTTTTCAGGAAGGTTTCTATCATTTTTTTCTAACTATCCTTTGTGTCACAAAAAGGGAACGATCTACAGTCTCATAGACAGAACTTTTTCTCCTTCCCATCCGGACTTCCACGAAAAAAACATTCTTTTTTTGTATCAACACCTTACTTAATAATGATTACCCTCTCGATCTTATTTTTACTTCCATTAATTCCAGACTTAAAAGACGACTTTTACCAATGAACTCCATTTTTATTCAAAATAACGTGTCTCAACATTCAGATGAAAGAAAAATAGCCGTTTTTCCTTTTATTAACCATTTGTCTAATCAAGTCAGCTATGCTTTCAAAGATTCTAACATCCTCATCGGATACAAATGTCTTAATAGACTCAATACCTTAATTAAAGTTCACAAAGATAAATCCGTTCATGATTCGAGCATAGGTGTGGTTTATAAAATCTGTTGTAATGATTGCGGCGTGAGTTATGTTGGACAAACAAAGCGGCAATTAAAACCAAGAATCAAAGAACATATGAGCAATATCAAAAAAGATATATCACAATTGTCAGTTACCTCTCAACACAGATTAGAATCAGGACATTCTTTTAATTGGAACAATGTCACAATATTAGACCATAAACATAATTATTACAAAAGATTAATATCAGAAGTCTTATATATCAAAGAACAATCGCATGGATTAAATCTCATGACAGATACTGACATGCTCGATAACGCATATTCACAGTTACTTCTCAAATTAGCATATTAGTTTAAACTTAACTGTTTTATTTCCCCACTTTTCGTCGAATAGTACAAAAACTCGATGCCTTGTTTGTCTCAACACAGTCTCTATATCTCTTGGATGGTGTAAGTGACATTTTGGTTTACATGTTTTAGTTCTTTATTTATACAA